>MU711332.1:0-49059 GCA_026770625.1 Nicotiana glauca | reverse complement strand
TTATCTAACTATGTAAAAATGAACATCATTTTTTTTAATTTTTGATTAATAGCACAATTAGCTCAATGTAATTAAATCCTAAATGCAAATTAAACCTAAGGTGGCTTGAAATTAAAATGTGACATTTTTATGGCTTTCTTTTTTTTTTCTATGATTTTTTTTTAAATTGTTTGAAATGTAACTAAATAAAGAAAAACACCTAAAAATCAATTAAAATTATTTTCGTCTATTTTTTAGGAGTTACTTTCATACAAGGCAAAAATCACGTGCTTACAGGTGTGCCTCGGTATTCTTTGAGTGCCCCCGTTTATGTTTCTACTCATATGGGAGATTCTCTTATTGTGGACCACGTTTATCGGTCATGTTTGGTTACTATTTGTTGTTTTGAGACCAGAGCGGATTTATTGTTACTCGGTATGGTGGATTTTGACATTATTTTGGGCATGGACTGGTTATCGCCCCATTTTTCTATTCTTGATTATCACGCCAAGACCGTAACGCTGGCTATACCAGGTATTCCGCGTATTAAGTGGAGTGGTACTTTAGATCACACTCCCAGTAGAGTCATCTCTTTTCTTAAAGCTCAACGTATGGTTGAGAAGGGGTGTGCCGCGTATTTAGCTTATGTGAGAGATGTCAGTGTTGATACCCCCTCTATTGATTCAGTTCCAGTGGTATGGGATTATCTGGATGTGTTTCCAGCTGATCTTCCGGGCATGCCGCCCGATAGAACATTGATTTTGGCATTGATCTATTGTCGGGCACTCAACCCATTTCCATTCCTCCGTATCATATGGCTCCTCCTGGGTTGAAAGAGTTGAAGGATCAGTTACAGGAATTGCTTGGTAAGGGTTTTATTCGACCCAGTGTTTCACCGTGGGGTGCTCCTATCTTGTTTGTGAAGAAGAAGGATGGTTCTATGAGTATGTGTATTGATTATCGCCAGTTGAACAAAGTTACAATGAAAAATTGTTATCCTTTGCCTCGTATTGATGATCTGTTTGACCAGCTTCAGGGCGCACATATTTTTTCTAAGATTGACTTGCGCTCAGGTTACCATCAGTTGAAGATTCGGGAGCCAGATATCCCGAAGACTGCCTTCAGGACTCGGTATGGTCATTACGAGTTCCTTGTTATGTCATTTGAGCTGACCAATGCCCCAGCAGCTTTTATGCATTTGATGCATAGTGTATTCAGGCCATATCTTGACTCATTCGTTATTGTTTTTATTGATGATATTCTGGTGTATTCCCAGAGTCGGGAAGATCATGAGCAGCCCCTGAGGACCGTGCTTCAGACCTTGAGGGAGAAGAAGTTATATGCAAAGTTCTCAAAATGTGAGTTTTGGCTGAGTTTTATGGCATTCTTAGGCCACGTGATCTCGAGTGAGGGTATTCGGGTGGATCCGAGGAAGGTAGAGGCCGTGCAGAGTTGGCTCAGGACGTCCTTAACTATAGAGATTCACAGTTTCCTTGGTTTGGCGGGCTACTACCGTCGCTTCCTGGAAGGATTCTCATCGATTGCGGCCCTTATGACTAGATTGACCCAGAAGGGTGCCCCATTTCAGTGGACAGAAGAGTGTGAGGCGAGCTTTCAGAAGCTCAAGACAGCTTTGACTACAACCCCAATTTTGATGTTTCCTACCGGTTCGGGGTCTTATACTGTCTATTGTGATGCCTCGAGAGTTGTCCTTGGAGTGGTGTTGATGCAGGACGGTAGGGTGATTGCCTACGCGTCCAGACAGTTAAAGATACATGAAAAAAATTACCCTATCCACGACCTCGAGTTAGCTGCCATTGTTCATGCCTTGAAGATCTGGCGTCATTATTTGTACGGTGTGCCTTGTGAGATCTATACTGACCATCGAAGCTTGCAGCACCTTAATCAAGCAAAAGGATCTAACTATGCGTCAGAGGAGGTGGTTAGAGTTGCTGAAGGATTATGACATTACTATTTTGTATCACCCTGGCAAGGCCAATGTGGTGGCGGATGCTTTGAGTCACCGGGCAGAGAGTTTGGGTAGTTTGGCATATTTACCATCTTCAGAGAGGCCTATGGCGATGGATGTTCAGGCCTTAGCCAGTCAGTTTATGAGATTGGATCTTTCGCAGCCCAGTTGGGTCCTAGCTTGTGTGGTTTCCCGGTCTTCCTTATTTGATCGTATCAGGGAGCGGCAGTATGATGGCCCTCATTTGCTTGTCCTTCAGGACAAGGTTCAGCGTGGAGATGCCGGAGATGTGACCATTGGAGATGATGAGGTATTGAGTATGCAGGGCCGGATTTGTGTGCCCAATGTTGATGGTCTTCGAGAGTTGATTCTAGTAGAGGCCCATAGTTCTCTGTATTCCATCCATCCAGGTGCCACGAAGATGTATCAGAACTTGAGACAGCACTATTGGTAGAGGCGGATAAATAAAGATATAGTTGGTTATGTGTCTAGATGCCTCAACTGCCAACAGGTGAAGTATGAGCACCAGCGCCCGGGTGGGTTGCTTCAGCAGATAGAGATTCCGGAGTGGAAATGGGAGCGCATCACCATGGACTTTGTATCGGGACTCCCACGGACCTTGAAGAAGTTTGATGTCATTTGGGTCATTGTGGATCAGCTGACCAAGTCCGCTCATTTCATTTCTGTGTGTACCACTTATTCATCGGAGCGGTTGGCGGAGATGTATATCCAGGAGATCGTCCGTCTACATGGTATTCCAATTTCTATTATTTCAGACAAAGGTACCCAATTTACATCGCAGTTCTGGAGAGTCGTGCAGCAGAAGTTAGGCACTCGGGTGGAGTTGAGCACAACATTTCACCCCTAGACGGACGAACAGTCCGAGTGCACTATTCAGATTCTTGAGGATATGCTCCGTGCGTGTATGATTGAGTTTGGAGGGTCTTGGGATCATTTCTTTCCATTGGCGGAGTTTGCTTACAACAACAGTTATCAGTCCAGCATTCAGATGGCGCCGTATGAGGCTTTATATGGTAGGAGGTGTAGATCTCCGGTGGGTTGGTTTGAGCCGGGTGAGGCCGGGCTATTAGGCACAGAGTTGGTTCATGATGCGTTGGAGAAGGTTAAGATGATTCAGGATAGACTCCGTACAGCTCGATCCAGACAGAAGAGTTATGCGGACAGGAAGGTTCGTGATGTTTCATATATGGTTGGTGAGCGGGTTCTGCTTTGGGTTTCGCCTATGAAAGGTGTCATGAGGTTTTGGAAGAAAGGAAAGTTGAGTTCGAGGTTTATTGGCCCTTTTGAGATCTTGAGGCGAGTTGGGAAGGTTTTTAATGAGCTTGCCTTACCTCCCAGTTTGGCCGGGGTTCATCCGGTATTTCATGTTTCGATGCTCCGGAGATATCACAGTGATCCGTCGCACGTGTTGGATTTCAGTTCAGTCCAGTTGGACAAGGATCTATCCTATGTTGAGGAGCCAATGACTATATTGGACAGGTAGATCAGAAAGTTGAGGTCAAAGAATATTGCTTCGGTAAAGGTTCAATGGCGGGGTCAGCCGACCGAGGAGGCGACCTGGGAGACCGAGCAGGATATGCGCGGCCAGTACCCTCATCTTTTCCCTATTTCAGGTATGTTCTCTATGCTCGTTCGAGGATGAACGAATGTTTAAGTGTAAGAGGATGTGACGACCTGGCTGGTCGTTTTAAGAATTAACGCCCCGATCCCCTATTAACTGCTTCCCCTAAGTTCTTTTTTGCTATTTTGGTTTGTCGGGACGTTCGGTGTTGGGTTTCAGAGAGTTTTGGGACACTTAGTCCCTAAATGAGAGCTTAAGTGTTGAAAAGTGGTCCGTAGTCGGAACAGTGTGAAGACGTCCTCGGAATAGAAATCCGATGGTTTTGTTAGCTTCGTTAGGTAATTTCGGGGTAGGGAGCGTGTTCGGAATTTATTTTGGAAGTCTGTGGCTCATTTAGGCTTGAAATGCCGAAGTTTAAATTTTGAAGTCTCTGGTCCGATAGTGAGTTTTTGATCCGAGGGTCGGATTGGAATTCCGAAAGTTGCAATAGCTCCGTCATGTCATTTTGGATGTGTGTGCAAAATTTCAGGTCATTCGGACGTGTTTTGGTTATGTTTTTTATCGAAAACGTGTTTTGATGGAATTTGAAGTTCTTAGGCTCAAATCATTGATTAATTCGAGTTTTCGGCGTTGTTTTAGGTAGTTTAAGGATTGGTAGGAGTTTGAATGAGGTATTAGGTGTTATTGGTGCTTTTAGTTGAGGTCTCGGGGGCCTCGGGATGATTTCGGGTGGTTAACGGATAAATTTTTGATGTGTTGCAGTAGCTGGTTTTTTCTCTTGTGGTATTTTTTCTTCTGCGGCTTGGGAACCGCAGAAGCGGCCACTCAATCGCAGGAGCGAATTTGGGCTCCCTCAGCTTTTTCCGCAGGTGCGGAAGATCTACGCAGATGCGGTTACGCACCTGCGGGGCTACTATCGCAGATGCGGTCCTGGGTCAGCTGTAAGAAAACCGCAGAAGCGGTAAGAAATCCGCATAAGCGGAACCGCATAAGCGGTTATTGAACCGCAGAAGCGGACGTCGCATTTTTAGTGAAAATCACAGAGGCGGATCATTTTTCGCATAAGCGGGACCGCAGAAGCGGTCCCTTGTCCGCAGAAGCGGAAATACGTGTGCAAATATAGAAATTTCGAGGGTTAAATTTCAAAAGTTAGAAAAATCAAATTGAGCTCGGGGAAGGGCGATTTTCAGAGGGTTTTGAAGAGAAGACTATTAGGTAACGTTTCTTAAATCCCTTCTAGTTATATTTCATCATTTTGTAGTTAAATCCATCATTAAAATTTGAATTTGGGATCAAAAATTGGAAAAAAATGGGTGGAACTTCATAGGCTAAACTATTGGGTTTTGAGTGGGTGTTTGACCTCCGATTTGGGAGATTTTTATATGGTTGGACTCGTGAGAGTACGAGGGTTCTGAAAATATGAAAATTATTTGATTCTGAGACGTTGGTTTGAAGGGCATTTTGGTCATTTTACCTAATAGTAAAACTAGTTGTTTGCGATGTTATTTACAATGTGTAATTGAATTGAATAGATTTTGGCCATTTGGAGTCGGATACTCGTGGCAAAGGCGTGATTTCTAGTTGATTTTGAGCCGGTTCGAGGTAAGTGGCTTGTTTAACCTTGTGTGGGGGACCTTTCCCCTTAGAATTTGTTATTTGGTACTTGAGTGCCTTGTACGCGAGGTGACGAGCACGTACTTGAGCCAATTGTTAAAAATCTGGTTTTTACTTAAAATATTGATATTGAGTTTCCTTCATATTTGTTTTATTCCATTGGCAATTATAACTTGTGCTAGATTAGGAAAGCATGTTTAGTTGATTTAACTTGCCTAATTGCTTAAATTGTCTTGAGTGTACTACGTGAACATGCTAGGCTAGTACTACATGTTGCTCGTCTTTTGTACTTCATTTCCGTGTACCTTCTGGTTGTGATTGCGCATTTATATTGGGACTACGGATATGCGATTCTGTTAGCCCCCCCCCCCCCCTTGTTTGCTTACTTTGGGATTGCGGGTTCTATTCCCGATAGATCCCCCTGCACATTTACTTTGGGACTGCGGGTTAGATTCTCGATAGATCCCCTTGCACTTTTACTTTGGGACTGCGGGTTAGATTCCTGATAGATCCTCCTGCACATTGATGGTTGGACTACGAGACGGTATCCCGAGAGATCCTTCGGATTGGCACATGAGTTGGACTAAGGGATGTTATCCCGGGAGATCCACTGGACAGTTGAGAAAAAGTGGCTACAGGACGGTATCCTAGGAGACCCTCATTGTTATCATTGGTATTGAGCTGTATTTACCATGTGTTTACTCTGTTCTCGTATACTTGTTATTGCATCGTTGACCTGTCTTATCTCACTGTTGTACTCATTATTTATGTCAAATTTTTTCATACTATTAATTATTATTATTATACTTTGCCTCAGTAGGGCCCTGACCTTCCTCGTCACTACCCAACCGAGGTTAAGCTTGACACTTATTGAGTACCGTCGTGGTGTACTCATGCCCCTCCTGCGCATGTTTTTCATGTGCAGATTATCCAGGTACCTCTACTCAGGCGCACTATCCTTGAGGCGAGGAGATACACGGAGACTTCGAGGTATATCTGCCGCGTCCGCAGACCAGGAGTCTCTATTCTGTTCCAGCTTTAGTACTTAGTTTATTCCTTTTCTCTCAGTTGTTTAGATATTCTGAAGTTGGAGCAGCGTACTATGTTTCTGTTAGCCTGTGGTTCCCATGAGTTTTCGGGTTTTGGGATTGAGTTGTAGACTTCCGCATTCTGTTTTGAGTTGTACAGGCCGAGCGGTCTTATATGCAGTTATTATTTTAATATGTTTAGCTTTATTTAATCATTTCGCAAGTTAGGTTATTATTTCCGTATTGTTAGGCTTACCTAGTTGTAGGAACTAGGTTCCATTACGACATGTTCATGGAGGGTGAACTGCGGTCGTGACAATAAACCACTACATTTTAAGGAGCTTTTAACAACCCATAACTATATTTTATTACATTTGGTAGTTAGTTTTGGATAATTTGTTGAATGTGAGCGTATTTGAATACACTGTTCAGTTGTATCCAACCCTATTTGATGTTACAATGTTGAACGTATTTAACTGTATTTGAATGTATTTATACTAAAAATGACGAAATGAAGAATGCTATCAAATTCGGTCAAATCTTCGACGTAAATACAAAATACACCATATTTAAAAAAGAAGAATACAATCAAACACGGTGGGATCTCAGGAGAAATATAAAATGCCGCTGTATTTACACTAAAAATGAAGAATACAGTCAAATCCGGTCAAATCTTTGACTAGAATATAAAATACACGGTATTTGAAAATGAAAAATACAATCAAATCCCGACGGATCTCCGACGAAAATACAAAATACATTTTAGATCTCTGATGAAATACAAAATACACTTACACTGTATTTATACACCAATTTTTTGGCGTGAAAGGCAGTGGAGGAGAAGAGGCGGCTCCTTTTTCCGGCGTGAAAAACACGGTGGAGGAATAAGTTTCTGGTGAGACGAATACACCAGATGTGAGATACAAAGAAGAAGAAGAAGTCATGGATTCCAGCATCTCCATCATATCCAGATCCGATGACGCCTCCAATTTTCCTCCTCTATTATTTTCCCGCCGGTAATGGGTTGGTCGCAACTTCGTGATTTTTAGGTCTGGATCTGACGGTGGGGGACAATGGCGTTTAAGGATGATTCGTGGTGAAGGGAGGCGACTGTTTGGTTGGGCTTCGGTAGAGCTCCGCCGGAGAATATGACCGACGGCGACTTCTCTGCTGCTACCGTTCGCTTTTTCTCATTCTATTTTTGATGTCTCCGTCCGTCTCTCTCTTCTGTGACGGTGAAGAACCAGAAGGAGGAAGGAGATGGAGTGGTTGATGGCAGCGATGGAGTTGGACGGTAGTTGGCCGATGGAGAAGTGAGAGGGAAGAAGGAGAGAGAGTTGAGGGAGAAGAAAGAGAGAGGGGGTTGAGAGAAAAGATTGATACAGTGGAATAACTCTATGTATTTGGTATAACTATGATGAGTAATTGAAAATCATTGTACCTATAGAAAGTGATTAAATTAAATGGTAATTATTATCCATAAATAATTCTTAGTGGTCGTTTGGAAGGAGGTATTAGAAAAAATAATGCAAGCATTAGCTCTATGCATTACTAATACCTTGTTTGGTATATTTTTTCAATCAGTGTATAACTAATGCTTGTATTAGTTATACTTCATACTTGATATTATCCTATGTATAAGTATTGCATAGAAAACCACGGCATTAGTAATACCAAGGCTATTAATGCATGCATTAGTATAGTTAAAGACAATATTATCCTTAAAGTCCCTTAAAGCTAGAGAATATGGAGGACATTTTTGTAAACAACTATTTTTCTTAAAAATTATGCAATGCATTATAATTTTAATACACCATACCAAACAGTGGATAAAAAATAATATCTGCATAACTAATGCTTGCATTACTAACCAATGCATTACTAATTCATATATTACTAATACACCTTATTCCGCACTGTTCTTATACACCCTACCAAACGACTCCTTATAATTTCCTATGACAGATAAATTTTCCTTTAACCTAATGATTTTGATGATGACTTGGAAAATAACATTGATAATAGTGAAATAAACTACTAGTAGTCTTTTAATTACATTTGAGAAAATATCATATTCAAGTCTAAATTCAAAGGGTTAAACGAGTTATAAAAGATGTAAAAGTAGTAAAACTTCTCTGGTATTTGTATGAGTTTGTAAAATATCGTTTTGAAAATGAAAATGTATGCAATATACATAGATGAGAAATTATTGTTTAGACTTATTGTTATCAAACATGTGTATAGATCATGAGCAATCAAATGTTTAAAAAAGGAAAAACACTTGTGCTTGGTGATCTAAAAAGGCTGAATGCATGTGAGTTATTGGTATGTAAAGATGATCAAAATTATACTTTGAACATTAGATTACACCAATTTTTATAATTTGAATAAGTAGTTATCCAAATATTTATCAATTTTAACCAAATGTATACCCATATTCCCAATGTTTGAAGATGAAACTATCTAATCCATTAAATTAAAATTCCTTATGTGAACTGCTAGAGTAATGTCTCCTACACGGAAAAGAGCGTGATTCGCGCTATCTTAGAGCTCACCAAAAGACAAAGAAAAAATTTTGGAAAATGAGATAACGTTGAGCTTTTTGGAGTAGCAATTGTCGTATACAATTCCTTTGGGCCCCTTGGCTGTCTTCAATCTATAAAAATATGTATTTTTTTGCCTTATTGAACGTCTCAACATAATTCATAAGTATTTATTTTCACTCAGTAGAAAATTGGATAGCTAAAATATATAAATGAAAAACACTTTTGCATATTTCTATTGTAAACGACTTTGGCAACTACAATTGCTCCCACAATGTCTTATATATGAATTTAACTTTTTAATTAATTAACTTACTTTGAGCCAACTTTATAATACTCTCTCCGGTCCACAATAAGTGATAATTTACCTCGGGCACACCAATTAAGGAAATACTAAATTCAAGACAAAAATAGTTAGTGTGATTAAACTACCCTTAGTTAAATGTTGCAGCATAGTTAATGTGAGAAGTAAAAGACTTTTTTGGGATACGTACATAAAGATAGTTTTGAAAAAACAAATTAAATTTTTTGTTGATTATATAAATAGACACTTATTTTGGACCAAAATAAAAGAGTAAATTGGTCAATCATTGTGGACCGGAGGGTAGGGGTGGGCATATATCGGGTAAAACCGATAACCTGAACCGTTAATTATTTATTGGGTTATCGGTATTGGGTTAATGGTTCGGTAACAGGTTAAAAAAAATTTATTGGGTTATCCGTTCGGGCTCGGTTTGACAATTCTATTATTGGGTAAAATCAATAACCCAATAAGGATTAACTAATTTACTAGTTTACCTTTGACTATATACATACTAGGGTTTTATAATTCATAGTTCATTCATTGATTTCCCTATTCTCTCTCAGTTTCTCCGCCTCACGCCCTCACGCCCTCACGCCCTCACCAGTCAGCCCGTCAAGGCTCACGCTGGCGTCAGTCGCATTTCTCAACTTCTTTCTTTCACTCTTCAGTCGCATCTTCACTTCATTTCTCAAATCCATCAGATTCTTCAGTCGCATCTTCACTTCACTCTTCAGCCGCATTTTCAGTTTCATCTTGATTGTTCGTGTAAGTTTTTAGTTGTTTCATCTTCATCTTTTTCTTAGTTTGTTTGAAAACATTCTGGCTCCAGATTTTTTTTAGTTTGTTTGAAAGCTGAAGTGAGATTTGTCGTGTGCTTTAATTGTTGAGTTGTTACAAAGTTATCTTGTGTCAGTTGTTATAAAATTTGTATTTCAACACTTGAACTATTAGTTGAAGTGTTGAACTTTGTTCTATTATTCTATTGTTAGCAGAACTATTTGATGAAGTTGTTCAGTCTTCAAAGCAGTCGAAGGGTAATGACTCAACTTCTCACTTTTTCTTTTGACTTTTACAAAAATTGCATCACAAACATGTGCATCGTGGCTGACACTTGTATTTGTTATTCATTTATATCCCTTGTATTTTATTCTGTTTTTTCATCACTGACTAATATTGGAATTTTTGTTTATATTTTTTGGGTTGAAGAATGAAAGATAGAAACTTTGGTTAGTGTTTATTTTATTGGATATTGCTGTAAATTTAAATTCTTGGGAAATAGAACAGTTCTGAAAAGAGTTTTAGCAAAACAGTTCTTAAAATCTTATAAAACTGTTTTAGCAAAACAGTTTTATACCGAAACTGTTTTATACATTGCGAAATAATTTTATACATTGCGAAACTATTTTAGCTGTTTTATCTTATCGGGTAAACTGATAACCGAACCGATAATGATCGATAACCGATTATCCTTATTGGTTTGGTTATCGGGTTATGATATTTGTAACCGATAACCGATAGGCAAAACAGATAATATTCATAACCGAACCGACCGATGCCCACCCTACAGGAGGGAGTATTAAGAATAATGACTGGACGAGTTAGAATGATGCTCTTCTATTAACAAAGCATATATATTTGGTCCATTAACTCCAAATTATAAATACGTTAGGAGAAAGGTGTTGCACGACATTGTTTCCCATGGATTTTGTAACAATTATCCTAATTAATGGATAACAACATGACTTATTCAAAATTGAAAAGTCATGTCCAACAAGAAGATCCACTTTCTTGATTTCATTTATTATTAGTACAATAGAAATGTTTAGGGGATTTATTGCGATGGAAATGTAGGTATAAAGTCGGATAATGTTAGCAAAAGAACTGAAAGATAATGAAAGCCTGAAGAATTAACCCATCCTGTAAATATTAATGGGAGTAGTGACTTATCAAAATATTTATAAAGAAAAATAAACAGTGGTCTAGAAGAGGCGTGATTACATTTACTCGTGGCATTGACTGCGACTCAAGGGTTGCCAAAAGGGCAAGAAGTTGAAATGCATTTGTGCGGTTATTTAGACGGAAGTCCTTCGTACAAAGGCTCTATTTCTTGATGCAAGGCAAACGCAAATAATTCTTTTCCATTTATTGTAAAAACTTCAGGGGACATCTCCCTTCCTCCTCGAAACCGAGTTCAATTGCTTATTATACCTAGAGCTTTCAAAATCCTTACACAATGCATAAGCTATAAAGTACATTGAGTCCAATATGAAAAAAATGAATGTTTAAGAAAATCATGTTTGGTAAATCTTTTTTTAAAATTTCTTACTTGTTCAATTTATGATACTATATTGCTGGTGCGCAAGGCTAGCTCAAACCAAAGGCTGCTAAAGCACTTGCATACTTCATCTGCAACTCCACAAACCTTATTGTATAATTAGCCTCTTGTATAGACATTTATACAAAGATCAAGATACTAAATATCGGGTATGCAAATGCAAAATGGGCCGGATCTCCACTCAATGTGTCATTCATGTGTAATTAATATGTTTTGGTGTCTTTGGTTTTTGGAAACCTAATCGCTGCAAAAGACAGACGGGGATTGAAAATTTGGTTGCCATATTGTAAAACTTAGGGAAGTAATTTACTTGAGGAAATAAAGTTCAAAGAGGTAATGCAGATAAAAAATGGGAAATAAAAGTTATCATGGAAACATGTTAAAACCCAAATTATTATCCAGTGCAAGAACAAAATAATCAAAGTTGGGAGGATTTCATTAAGCAGTACTAAATAACCAAAATCTTTGATCTAAAAGATCAAATAGTAAACGATACACTAACTTAACTCATCATCTCTGAACATTAAAAGCTACGAAAAGCCACATCCAGCAATAACCAGAAAAGACCAGACCCAGATATCACAGATTGCTTCCCAATGATCTTAAGCAGCAATAGATGGCTTAGAAGCTGCAGACAGTCTAGACCTCTTCTTAGCCAGACTCTCACTGCGCCTTTCTCTTTGCTCCTTCAACCTAGTAGCTAAAAGCTTCTGGTACTCAGCTGCTTCTGACTTAGCCTTGGCAATTCTCTTCTTCTTGTCTGCAATTCTTGCTCTCTTCCTCTGGAGAGTCAATGGTGTTACCAGCCTCTGGATCTTAGGAGCCTTGCTAGCCTTTTTCCCTGTCACCATAAAGCACCATAATTAACATTCAAAGCAAAGGTTGAAGAGCATATTAACTTCCAACATTGACTAACTCTGATCAGCACAAAAAAAAAATGCAAGTGGATTTATCAGTAGAAAACTAACCAGTTTTGGTTGTGAAATTTCGACGGTAGGTATTGACGTACTTCCTGACATCATCTTCCTTGGAAAGGTTGAAGAGCTTCCTAATCTTGGAAGCCCTTTTGGGTCCTCTCATCCTTGGTTTCTCAGTGTCTGTCAGTCCAGGCAGATCATTCTCACCCTTTTTCACAATAACCAAATTCAGAACAGAAAGATCAGGACTAACAATGCATCCACGGACAGACTTCCTTCTGCGCTCCCCATTTCGCCTACCATAGCCCCGGAAACAAGGAGTACCTGTTTAATTGAACATAATTTGATAGTTACAACATCAGCTACACACAACAAATATATACAATACACATGCGCCCATAAGCACCTTCTTGCAACTTTACACATACCTCTGTACAGCAGAAGACGAACTCGGCCTGGAGTCAACACTCCCTGCTTCATTGGGAAACCTTGCTTGTCACATCCTCCCATAATCTTAAAAACATATCCCTTGAACTCCTGTCAATTGTTACACATAACAATGTTAAAAGAAAGTTGACTAGATGGAAAGGTTACAACATGAAAACCACAAGTAAACAGAAACCTACGTCTCCCAAAGCATCTCCAGCAACCTCCTGGGAGATCCTTTTGTCAAAGAAAGCCCGGCTGCACAACAAGAATCAAGCATCATTAACCGACAGTACTTACACATACACTCTTACATGTCACTTAACAATAATGAAATATTAGGACCTCCGCATAAATCAACCAGCATATATACATCACCATGCAACATTCAAAAGCATCATATAATCAAGTAAAGTATTAACCACATCAAATGTTATCTTACTTTCATCAATAAAAGATACACGTCCAAAATTTTCTCACTACAACATTGTATGCACATATAAAGACCTTCGTGGAACTACTAGATATCTAATGACGGGCCTAGGAAGGGAAACTTATGAACCACTTAACCAAACACCAGCATGCAAACATAAAGCATTAGTTTCTATCAATGGTCGTAATTCCAAACAGAGGCAAAGATAGAAGATAGCAGTAAGGGATTGTTTGTTTCACGGACAAGTAACTGGATTAAAACAAAATGAATAGTAATTACTTCATTGTTTAAATTCTTATTGAATATTTGGTTATGTGCATTGTTTAAATTCTTATTGAATATTTGGTTATGTGTATCCACTCAAGATATCTGGACATGTTCAGCTTTAAATTGGACATATATTTGTTACCAAAAATTACTCTAGTGTCCTTAAATTAATTTATCCAATTGTATTAGTTTGATTATCATATGTGATTAAAAACAGTTGTCGTAAAAATAATTAATTGCCAGATTTTAATCATCTCAGATAGAAAATACATTAAAAGGAACACATCCTATAAATATGAAATCTCAGTTTCACCTCTCATAGTTCTTAGAAATCAATACCATAAATTTTATTAGAAACAACTGAGAGATAGCAAGCAAATAAGTAGAAATGTAGAAGACATTCACCAAATAACCACTATGGGGTAAGGGATCAAACTGCATTCGGCATGCAATTTTTTTCATAGCCGGTAACCTAAACAAATAAATCCTCAACTCCAGAGCCCCCAAATTATTCACCTTACCGCACAGTTTGATAATTGTAGACTTTTCATTAATAGCCGAAAACAATTTGAGCTTAATTATTCACATGTATAAAACCAAATAGCCGAAAACAATTTGAGTTTAGTTATTCACATGTATAAAACCAAAGTATGTTAAAGCGAGCAAGCAAAGAAAATCTAACAACAGCAACAACTACTACGCCTCAGTCTGGACAATTTAGGGTCGGTTATATTAATTCTCACTGACCACATTACTCCATTTAAACTAATCTCTTAACATATAATGCAAATACAAAATAAAAAGTAACAAGTTCTATAGAATTTCTAAACATATAAATATGACTTACAGTTTCTGGTCATCGTCGATCTCGAGCTTCTTCTGGCATCCAGTTGTCGGATTTGCAATATTGAACTGCAAAACAAAAGAACAAATCAATTCATGTTGAACGAAATGAATAATGTAATACATAAATTATACGCTTGTTCAGCTACCTTCATTTTCGGTCGAACTCAGTGGAGGCCGCCAAGCTGACAATGAAACTCTCAAATTTTACGCTTAGCTCCTCTCTCTTTCTCTCTGGGTTAGGGTTTAGGAGAAGATATATTTTATATCCAGGCTTTTACTAGGTCAGCTACTAATGGGCCTTGGGTCCATTGTAATTAGTACAGAACGTATGGCTCATTAAAAGGGATTGGGCTTTTCTGTAAGCGTAAGCCCTATTCATATGTACTTTCAAGAAGGCCGATTATAATCTTAAACTTGGGATATTTGCAGTCATACCCTATATTTGTGACATCTTTTAATCTGTACTCTATTTTTAAAAATTATTAATTTGATAGCCAGTTGACAAAAAATCCGTAATGATATAACCATTATACCCCTGACAAAACATATAAAAGATGCATCACGCATAAATCACTTTACGGTTCTGTCACGACCCAAAATCAACCGTCGTGATGGTGCCTATCGTGAATCTAGGTCAGCCTCAACTCAACGATCCAATACCAACAACAATAAGTTTGAAAACATTACCGGAAGCATTTAACATTAAAGAAAAACTATTTGAAACATAAGAAAATCCCAAAGTGATACAATTCAGCCAAAACCAGGGTGTCACTAAGTACATGCGTGTCTAGATCAGAAAATACAGTCTACTATAGTGTCTAAATATATAAACTGAAAGTACGATAAAGATAAAGAAGGAGAGTCAAGGCTCGCGAACCATGCAGCTACCTCGATAATCTCCAAACTCTGGAACCTCAATCAACAATCGCCGCTATGACCGGTATCGCCTAGATATGCATGTGATGACCCAATAGGTCATCACTCGTTTTGAAAGAAAATTCTGTGTTCGGAGGACTTAAAACCTTTTTTTGTCTCACCTCAATTTGCGTGCGCAATCCGGGCGCGTTTCCGAAAAGCTTTTATGTGAAAACTAAGTAAAATGAGAAAATTGGCTTTTAAAATTGAATAAAGTTGGCTTTGGTTAATATTTTTGGTAAACGGACCCATAATCCGACGGTCTCGTAGGGTCCGTAGTAAAATTTGGGACTTGGGCATATTCCTGGAATCGAATTCCGAGGTCCCAAGCCCGAGAAATGAATTTTTGAAAGAAATTATTTAACTAAATTATAAGAGTTTTTGGAAATGGAAAGATGTTTGAAATTGATGGTATCGGATTTGTATTTTGGTTTCGGAGCCCGATAAAGGTCTGAAATAATAATTAAGTTGAATCTGTGAAGTTTGGTAAGAATCGGAGTTCGTTTGATATAAATCGGACCTCTTTTTGAGAAAATAGTAATTTTGATGTTCTTGAGTGATTTTATGAATTTGAGGTTTAATTCACAGTTGTTGATATTATTTTGGTAAACTGATCACACGAGAAAGTCCGTATGAAGTTTTTGGACTTGCGTACATGTTTGGTTTAGAGCCCCGAGGGCTCGGGTGAGTTTTGGATAGGTCGCAGAGTGAAATTGAACTTAGGAAAACTACTGTTGTGTCGCAGGTCTGCAGGCTTCGCAATTGTGGAGCCTGACTTGCAAATGCAAGCTCGCATTTGCGAAGAAACATCGCAATTGCGATGATGGGATGGGGCAGGGAACCTTCACATTTGCGAGGCTTATGTCGCAAATGCGACCTTAGCAGACACTGCAATTGCGAACAGTTGTTCGCATAGCGAAGTTAACAAGGCAGGCCTTTCTTCGCAAATTGCGAACCCTTGGCCACAATTGCGAGTTCGCATTTGCGAACATGACATCGTAAATGCGATTTTTGCGCCTGTGTAAAATCAAACTTAGATGCGGACGCGGAGGATCCATCGTTGAGGTGGTCTTAACTACGCTCTCAGCGGTGGCAAGGTTCAGAGAGTCATATTCTAAAGCTTAATAAGTTACCCCTGCCCGTGGTGAAATTGCGCGGTAGCGGTGTCTCTGACACGGCCGCGGTCAAGTTCTCGCCCTCAGCGGAAGTGAGAATTAGAGAAGTAAGTTAGGAGCTCAATTTGAAGACCGATGTCCGCGCTCATATTTTGCGGCCGCAGTTGAAGGAGCGCTGAGGAGGTAGTTTTTCTGCTGCCAGCGGACTCAAGTTCAGAACCAGCTAAAAAGAGAAGAACCACGGTCCACGCTTGCTTTTGCGTGGTCGTCGTAGTCCAAGCGCTAAGGCGG
Organism: Nicotiana glauca; assembly: GCA_026770625.1. Taxonomy (NCBI): domain Eukaryota; kingdom Viridiplantae; phylum Streptophyta; class Magnoliopsida; order Solanales; family Solanaceae; genus Nicotiana; species Nicotiana glauca. The sequence goes on along the minus strand of MU711332.1, from coordinate 32,495 downwards.
CCCATTTTCCGTTGCCAGCAGAATCCCCGTGGGGGAATTTTGTCCGAAAAATTTAGTTGTGTATAAATAGTTCTTCTTCAGAGTTTTAGGTCATCTGTTGTTTTGGAGAGCACGTGAACATCTGTTTTTAGCCTTTTTTTTTAGTAATTTTAGAACATCTTTAGCAACTAATCTTAGATTTCAATCTTGTAATTACTTTTTATAGCTTATATTTCATCTTCGCCTTTGATTTCTTCTTTTAATATGAGTAGCTAAACCCATTAGCTAGGGTTGTGACCCAACCCTAGTGTGGGTATTTTATGGGTCTTCAATTTTAGGGCTTAAATGTTTATGGGTTAATGATATTTAGCTTGATTTATGCCTTAATTGTTGAATTGGTGGTTGCAAACACTCATTTGTGCCTTTAGGCTCTATTTGATAAAGAGAGACTAAGTCTAGGAAATTCAGGCTAACAAGGAATTGGGGTGCATTAAAGAGATTAATAGCCCCAATTAAAGGGTTAAACCTAGAGATAATAATACTCGACTTAAGCCAATTTTGCTTGCATTGTGTAAACACCCAATTGGTATTGAGAAAGCCAATTAGGGCAAAGTCACTCAAACTACCGAGAGGTATAGAGTGAGTAACTATGTGCAATGGTTATATCACGATCCCAATTACAACAAGTTTGCCCTAAGTTTTAGACCCCGTTAGATACCCGCCTATATGTAAGTCACTTTCCCATTACCTTTTTACCAATTGAGAAAACCTTACAAAAATATCATACTTAGCTTATTTTCATTCTTCGTTAGTGTTAAAAGTAGAATAGTAACCAAACAAAGCATGATTGGAAATGCAATTAAGAACATCGCGCGTTGCTAGATTAGATAGGAACTCAATTCCAAACCAATATTAGCTCTCTGTTGATTCGATCTCGGCCTTTCGGGTAAAAGTTGCATCGACTACTATTGCCATTCTATAGTGGTACAAGGTTGTAGCCGATCACTTTTTGGCGCCGTTGCTGAGGAGCTAAACGGTTTTGCCTATCTATCTGACTAGTTTTGTGTTTTGTTTTTCTTTCCTTCTATTTTAATAACTTTTGTGAGTAATCAATTCAGATACAAAATGGCAAAAAATGATCCTCTTGGAAATGTTCTCTCGGGGGAGGAGGTAGATGATAATGGTGATGATGAGGTGCCTCTAGTACCTCAAGGTCAAAGAAAAGGTCGTCAAGCTAATGGCAACATTCTAGAACCTCCCCCTCCTCCAAGAGTCGCTCCTGGGTGCTTCCAAATAAAGGATACACAAGTGCAATTGTCCAACTCCGGATGCGGGCGGGCAATTTCCAAATTACAAATGTGATGTTGACTTTATTGGAGAAGCGATGGTACTTCACAGGCGCTCCCCATCAAAATGCATATAAACATCTTAAAGGCTTTGTAGATACCTGTTGGGGAAGCAAATAGACAAATGTCTCATAGGATGCATTGACATTGAGATTGTTCCGGTTTTCACTTAGAGGGAAAGCTTTGTACTTGGCTCAAATGACTTCCAAACCATTCTATCACTACGTGGGATGAGTTGGTAGACAAGTTTATAGCTAAGTTTTTCTAGCCGGGGCATATGGAGACATTGAGAGATGAGATCTTAGCCTTCAAATAGAAACCTAATGAAACAATTCATGAGATTTGGGAAAGGTATCAGACAACGATGAAAGAATGTCCGAACAATGACTTGACCGAAGCAATGATTCAGCAAACATTTTGTCGTGGTATTAACATAACCAATCAGTATGTTGTGAACCAACTAGCAGGGGCAAATTTTATGAACACACCTTATGCTGAAGCGTGTGAGATATCGGATGAGATGGTAGATACTTCCTCAGCTAGGCAAAGTCAAGCTAATGTGCCACAGGGTGATCCCACAGTCATTCACCTGCACAAAGACCTCCACGACTATGGCCAGGCAATAGTAGAGTTAACTGCAACAATGAACCAGTTGGCAAAATCTCAACTGCAGCAAGTCCAAGTGCCGAGACAAGTAAATGCTATAGAAGGTGTCAACATGTTAGTCAAAAAGAGGTGACAAAGAAGTCAATAGGGTCAAGGTGGTCCGGATCAATATGAGCAGGGTAACTGTGATTTCAACCAATATGATGGGTATGATGAGAAAAATAAAGAAGTTCAGTACGTGAACAATTACCAAGGGCAAAGGGGCAATGCTCCTAATAAAAAACAACAGTTGAGATCCCAAGGAAACTGGGGGAATCGAAACCAACAGGGAAATAGCAACTGGGGGAACAATAATCAAAATTGGGGCAACCAGAATAACAAAGGAAATTGGAGTGGCAACAACAACAATTGGGGAGGAAATAACAACCAAGGGGGTTGGAATAATAGCAATCAAGGAAATCAGGGGCAAGGATTTCAAAGACCTCCGATGTATCAACAACCAAACAACTAGCCTCCATTTCCATCCCAATATTCTAGCTTGTCAAACAATGAGATGCGAAGGATCGAGATGATGTTTGAACAAATGATGAAAAAGAATGTCGACTCTGATGCCCAGTTGGCATCCCATAATACTTCAATCCGAAACTTGCAGGTTCAACTTGGCCAGATTTTGCAATCTTTGAATACTCGCCCTAAGGGGGCTCTACCTAGTGATACAGTAGTAAACCCGAAGGGTAGGAACAATATCGGGCATGCAATGGAGATGATCACAAGAAGCGATCGAGGTGGTGATGTTAATACCTCCAAGCAAAAGGAAGTTGTGAGTGATGAGGTTGAAGTGCAAGATGATGATATTCCTATAGTTGATGAGCAAGTGAGTGAAGATAATTTGAATGCTGAAGTTAGAATTGATATTCATGATAAAGAGATGGAGACTTAAAATGACGTGAACCTATCAAGGGAACACGTAATAGACATGCCAGAAACGGTTATGCCTAAAGCCAAGGTTCATTTACCAAGGCCTAATCCACCTTACCCTCAAAAACTTACAAAGCAAAAGAATGAAAGCCAATTTAAGAAGTTTATTGAGATGATGAAAAGCTTGTCGGTCAATGTTCCTTTGGTGGAAGCTCTTGAGCAAATGCTAGGTTACGTCAAGTTTATGAAAGACTTGGTGACAAAAAAGAGATCTATGGATTATGAGACCATCAAAATGACTCGTCAAGTAAGTGCAATTGTGCACTCGATGGCTCCAAATCTTGACGATCCCGGCGCTTTCACCATTCCATGTACCATTGGGAGTGCGGATTTTGCAAAGGCATTGTGTGATTTGGGAGAAATCATCAATTTGATCCCTTATTCCGTGTTCAAAACTTTGCGTATTGGTCAACACAGAGCTGCTTCAATGAGATTGCAAATTGTGGATTGAACAACGAAGAGGTCGCTTGGTATTATTAATGATGTTCTTGTCCAGGTGGACAAGTTTATCTTGCTGGCTGATTTTGTGATTCTTGACTGCGAAGTCGACTATGAGGTGCCGATAATTTTGGGAAGACCTTTCCTAGCAACTGAGAAGGCAATAGTTGATGTGGAAGTATGGGAGCTCACCTTCCGGGTTGGTGATAAAAAAATGGTCTTTCATGTGTGCAAATCAGTGAGGCAGCCGAATAGTACTGAAGTGTGCTATTTTGTGGATCTTGTCACGGAGGTGATAATTGATGATACTAGTGCCATGATCAATGTAGAGGATCCTTTAGAAGCAGTATTATTTAACCTTGATGTGAATAAGGATGAAGGTAGGGTAGAGTGTATCAACGCTTTGCACGGAATGGGCTCTTATTTTTATGAGGCCCGTAAGCTCTATTTGGATCTTGAGAACAGAAGGACTCCGCCAATAAAGCCCTCAATTGAGGAACCTCCTGTTTTGGAGTTGAAGCCTTTGCCTTCACACCTCAGGTATGAATTCTTGGTCCCTAGTTCAACTTTACATGTTATTCTTTTTTCTTTTCTTACTAACGTCCAGGTAGATACAATTAAAGAAGGAAGAAGGCAATTGGATGGACTCTAGTTGATATTCGGGGAATAAGCCCTGCCTTTTGCATGCACAAGATTATACTCGAAGATGACGCCAAGCCCTCCGTGGAACATCAAAGGAGGTTGAACGAGGCTATGCAAGAGGTTGTCAAAAAGGAGGTGATCAAGTGGTTAGATGCAAGGGTTGTGTACCCCATCTTGGATAGTTCTTGGACTTCTCTAGTGCAATGTGTGCCGAAGTAGGGTGGTATGACTGTGGTTACCAATGAGCAAAATGATTTAATTCCCACCAAGACTGTTATCAGATGGAGGGTGTGCATGGACTACGAAGGCTGAATAAAGTGACCCGTAAAGATCATTTTCCATTGCGCTTTCTTGACAAGATGCTGGATAGACTTGCTGGGCGTGCCTTCTACTATTTTTTGGATGGGTACTCAGGTTACAAAGAGATTTGATTGCCCTGGCATATCAGGAGAAAACCACCTTCACGTGTCCGTATGACACCTTTGTATTTTCTAGGATGCCATTTGGTTTGTGTAATGCACCGGCTACCTTTCAGCGGTGTATGATGGCTATATTTACCGACATGGTAGAGGACTTCTTGGAAGTGTTCATGGATGATTTCAGTGTTGTGGGTTACTCCTTTGATGAGTGTTTGAAGATTCTTGACAAAGTGATAGCCCGGTGTGAAAAGACAAATCTTGTGCTTAACTGGAAAAATGCCACTTTATGTTCGAGGAGGGTATTGTCCTCGGCCATAAGATCTCAAAGAACGGAATAGAGGTAGACAAGGCTAAGATTGAAGTGATTTCAAATCTTCCTCCTCCTACTTCAGTCAAGGGGTTAGAAGTTTTCTTGGACATGCGGGGTTCTACCGAAGATTGATCAAAGACTTTTCTAAGGTAGTGAATCCTTTGTGCAAGTTATTGGAAATGTATTCCAAGTTTGTGTTTAATGATGAATGCATGAATGCTTTTGAACTTCTCAAGTACAAATTGACCCATTATTACCGCACTCAATTGGAGCTTACCTTTTGAGCTCATGTGTGATGCAAGTGATATTGTGATAAGAGCGGACTTGGGTCAAAGAGCAAACAAGGTGTTTCACTGGTTTATTATGCAAGCAAAACAGTGAATGATGCTCAAGTGAATTACATGGTGGCAGAAAAAGAGTTGCTAGAAATTGTGTTTGCAATAGAGAAGTTTAGGGCTTACCTTATGGGTGCCACGGTGATAGTTCATGCTGACCATGCATCACTCTGCTACTTGATGACAAAGAAGGATTCTAAGGCTCGATTGATAAGATGGGTTCTATTAATTCAAGAGTTTGACCTTGAGATTGTTGATCGGAAAGGGAGTGAAAACCAAGTGGCGTACCACTTGTCCTGCTTGAAGGAGAAGGGGAGGCCCCGTGATGGCCTCGAAATTAATGATTCATTCCCTGATGAGCAAATCCTATATGTATCTGTGAATAACATGCCTTGGTTCGCGAATGTTGCCAACTTTTTGTGACCGGTATTGTTCCGTGTAAGCTCTCTTCTAACCAAAGGAAGAAGCTTAAACGTGATAGCTTGGACTACTATTAAGATGAGCCTTATTTGTTCAAAATTTGTAATAATGATGTGATCTGGAGGAGGAGCAAATGAGTATTTTGGATACTTGTCATTCCTTTCCCTACGGTGGTCATCATGGTGGGCTGAGGACAATTTCAAAGGTGCTTAGCTGTGGTTTTTATTGGCCTACATTGTACAAGGATGCAGGTGAGCTTGTGAAGAGATGTGATGAGTGTTAGAGAGCAGGTGGAATTCAAAGAAGGATGAAATGCCTCTCACCACTATTCTTGAGGTTGACATATTTTATGTATGGGGCATTGACTTCATGGGACCTGTTGTGAGCTCATGTGGCAACACATACATTCTGGTGGTCGTTGATTATGTTTCCAAGTGGGTTAAGGCCATGGCTTTACCCAACAATGAGGCTCGGAGCGTGGTGGCTTTTCTCAAGAAGAATATCTTTACTCGGTTTGGCACTCCCTGAGCAATCATCAGTGATGAGGGTTCTCATTTCTACAATAAGGCATTTGACACCTTGCTTGCAAAGTATGGTGTAAATCACAAGGTTTGAACCTCTTACCATCCTCAGGATAGTGGGCAAGTTTAGGTCTCTAACATGGAGATTAAGAGCATATTGTCAAAGATTGTCAATGCAAATAAGACTGACTGGTCAAAGAAACTGGACGATGCTTTGTGGGCTTATAGGACTGCTTACAAGACTCCAATTGGTATGGATCCGTACTGGTTGGTGTTTGGGAAAGATTTCCATCTCCCGATTGATTTAGATCACAATGCCATGTGGGCTTTGACAAACTTAAATCTTGAACGGGATGTTACAGCAAATCTCCGGGTAGAGCAACTCAATGAGCTTGATGAGTTCTAATTTCATGCTTATTCCAGCTCGTCCTTGTATAAGGACAAGATGAAGTACTTACATGACAAGTATGAGTGTGGCAAGGAATTCAAGGAAAGTGACTTGGTTCTCTTATTCAGCTCCCGATTACGACTGTTCCCGGGAAAGCTCAAGTCAAAATAGAGTGGACTTTTTGAGGTGGTGCTTGTAACTCCATTTGGTGCTCTTGATTTTAAAAAAAAGAATGGTGAAATCTTCAGAGTCTATTGGCACAGAGTGAAGCACTACCTTGGCAAGTTTGATGACAGCCATGTGGTGGCAATGATCCATCATAAATGATTGATGGTAACCTGTGTCGTGCCGCGACGTTAAATCAAGCACTTTTTGGGAGGCAATCCATGTGTTTTTCTTCTTTTTGATTTTCTTTTTAGTGTAGGATTTTTAGAACTAATTAGTTGTGAGATGTGTGTAGGAATGTTTGATGCAGTGTAGAACAAAGCTGGAAAAATTTGACACAGTCTGAAGTTGGTCCGCTGACAATGCTCCATTTTCTTTGGCCAGTGGTGGCCATATCGCAGAGGCATAATTTGGTAGCGGACGCAGGCTTGAAAAGTCCTAAAGGAGGCTTATCTTAAGTTTCATCCGCCTCCATGGTGCATTTTTTGCAGTCAGCAATGCCTTTCTGCGGCCGCATGCCATTTTTCGCTCTCAGCGGTAGTCTTAATAAAGCAGCCATTATGTTCGTCAAAAGCGCGGACCGCAGCGATTTTCCGCGGCCGCGCCAGGTGAGTTTCGTGGACCCCAGGGTGTTTTCTATAAATAGGTTGTCATGAGACCATTTTCCCTTTTCGATCATTTGACTCTTAAACTAAAATTTCACAGATCATCTGCGCCCTAATCTGCATAAACACAAGATTAAAGTTTATTCTCGTTACTCATTTCACATATGGTAATCTCACTTCCTAATTTTTCTTCAATTTGTTCTTGTTTTTCTCTTATTTGTTAATTTTTACTTTTTATACCTCTTTTTCTCTTAATTTAAACTTAGGCTTCATTAATGTAACTAAATTAGGTTTTAAATAGTTAAGATTGATTAATAAATACCTAGTGGGGTTAACAATGTAGATGTTATCTGCTAAATGCATGAAAATAGAAACCCTAGGATTACTCGTGCTATTTTTGAATTCTGCGGTCAGCGTTCACGAGATAAATTTAAGTTTGGAAGTCTTGATGACCGCGGTCAGCGGTGACAAATTCCGCTGACCGTGGTCCAACTACTGCGGTCGCGTTCTCGCGGTCAGTGGTGCACATGTTCAGAGAAGTAAATAATAAGGGTCCGCGGCCGCGATTGTTTTTTCGCGGACAGTGCAACCTCCGCGGTCGCGCCTAATTTTTCGCGCACAGTGGTAACATAAAATCAACGGGTGGCTAGTCTGAACCCCATAACTTCACGGCCGCACTACATTTTCTACGGTCAACGGTGTTCATTCTATTGTCGTGCTTCTTTATCCACTGTCAGCGGTCTGCAACTTTTTCAAGCACCGTCAATTGTTCATCTGCTCTTCTTTACTGCTTATAGCACCAGTACTAACAATATTCTACTAATTATATATGCAGACAATAATTAAATTTAGAGGTGGTGGTGAGAAAAAAAAAGGGAAAGCAAAGTCCTCCCGGGGTAGGGGACGGGGACGGATCAAGCTACCCCTTGCAGTCCGGGAATCAATTGGGAAAATGAGGAAAAATATTAGAGCTGTAGATAGAGTGGCATCCCACTCAAAGGGAAGTGACTATGTCCCCTCCTGAGAGGCCTCATAGAGTGACTTTGTGCCTACACATGTACCAGACTTCCCGGGGAGATTTCATTTGACAGACGAGCCTTCACCCCCAGCCTATCCTACTTGTCCTGCTACTTTTGAGTTGTCTGATGGCTCAGCGGAGAGTAGTGAGTCCTCAAATTTAGCCTCACCTACAACTTCGTCACCTGGACAGGATCCCATAGATGTATATGCCGAGGCACCAGATGACGGGAGAGGGGGTGTCACACCTCCTTTTGTACACACCACCCCGAAGGATAGTATATAAGGGAGTTTTTCCAATTTAAGTGACATTATTCGAAATGAGATTATTTATTTATTTTTGTTTAGAGTCGCCACTTGGGATAGGTTTGTTTGCTGGTGTCCCAAGTCACTTGTTTATTTTAAATCCCAAATCGAGGAAAAATTGACTTTCCTTGTGAAGTCTGCGAACCAGAAATTCTGAACAAGGAATTCTGTTAACCCGCGGGAAGGTGTTAGGCACCCCCGGATTTCGTGGTTCTAGCATGGTCGCTTAAACTATTATAATTGGCCTATTATCTGATTTTAATACATGTTTTAGCCTTTAGTAATTTTTAACTTATTAACCGTTTTTGAATATTTTTTAAGAAGATTTCAACGTCATCTAAAATACATATTTGGACCAAGCCACTTGAAATGCACTCGTAGTCCGAGACACATTTTGCTTAACATTGTTGAGATTTGGATTTGGGTCACATAAAATGCACATCCGAGTTTAGAAAAGTAATTTTTAATAGCGCGCCTAAAGCAACTATGCATTTTCAACTTTGTGAGGGCCATGAAAATTCAACTAAATGGCACTCCTCGATTTCTAAGGGTTAAAATATTAATTAAGAGAGGGACATAGATTATGTGATTCAATTGTATGAATGGCACGCCTCAGTTTTATTAAAGGAAAAGCATTCAACTAAGTAAACTACGAATACTCATATTTAAACTAATTGGGGGTCACAACTATGCCACAAGAACCGTACTCGTAGTCACGATGATTTATTATTAATCGCACCGGAAAGCAAACTGCTAGTGTTTATAAATATTGATTTATTTCATACTAACAAGAAAAATCTATTCAACTTATAATTAGCAAATCAAACAATAATTACACATTATAATTAGCAAATCAGTAGAAATTAAAATACTAATCAAGTTATGTGAAAATGCAACGTTACATCCAAACCAATAAAGTACATATACCAAAAGAACTCTAGGAAATCTTGCATGGTTTCAGAAGTTTCTTTCTTTGCTTTTTCCAAAAAAGAACCAAAAACAGAGACAAAACTTCACACGTCCCTCTCTCCGATTCCTTATCAACCAACAAACAAGAATTATCACCTAATCATTCCAAACTAGATGACGAGATTCAAGCGTCCAAATACTCAACAACAAATGTCAAATTCAACACATGTAATTTCAAATCCATATTATTAAACAAGACCAGACAAATTTATTTCAACCAAGCCATGGATGGACATGTAAGAGCGGTAAAATTAGAGAGATAAGGTATAAGAATTGACCTCACTGTTAAAGTCCTTTAAAACTGATTAATAAAGACAATACCAGCAACAAAATGCGATCGTAGACTTCGAACAACGACCTCGACAGAACCTTATCGAACTTTAACCGGACTGCGTCGCTTTTCCTCCTCCTCCTATCTCTCACTCTGTTTCAGCGACCTCTTATTGCTGCCCTATCCATGTATGTGTGTGTGGTCGTTTGGAGGTAAGCAGCATCGCTAGGTTACCCGGGGTGGTTTTTGGTGGTGTGAACGATGACTGGCATGGGGATGGAGTTTTGGTGGACGTTGGTTGCTGTAGGTTTTGGAATGGAGGAAGGAGATCGACGAGAATGGGGGTCTGGGTTGAGGAGCACGATGACGAGGAGGAGGGTGGTTTCTATGTGAAATTGCGGCGCTACTGTTCCTTTCTCGGAGTATAGGCGTCCTTTGATTTTTCAGGCGTCTTTTGTGTGTTTAGTCTATTTTTGGTCTTCAGGTCACTGTAGGCATTACCTATAATATAGGTCTAGGTTTTAGGTATATTTTTTTGTATTTTGCCAATTAGTCCCTATGTCTTTTGTGTTAATTTCTTAGGGTCTTTTATTTATTTTTATTCTCAAGAAGAGTCTAGAAGGGTCCCTAGGGTTAGCTTGATGGGTATTGGGTATTGAGTTTAAGAAATGGGCTAGAAACTTGGGCCTTTATGACTAGCTATGCTTAAAATTAGCTTAATTAACTAAAAGTATTATCAAAAATGTTACTTAGCTCTATTTAAGTAAAAATAATTATTAGAATAAAACTACCCGTTAAAACAAACCTATTTTTTTTGTATTTTTCAAATATCATACTAAAAGATAAAAAAATAAAAAATCATTGTTAAATTAAAATAATATTCCTGAAATTAAAGTGAAACTATTTTTTGTATTTTTATTTAAATTTTATGTAAAAGATAAATTAAAAGTAATAGATTAGCTAAGAAAATATTTTTATAATTTTTATTTTTGTGATAAAATAAAGTAGAAGGGTCAAAACTAGCTAAAATATCGATATTAGCCCTAAATTAAATATTTATATGCTAAAATATGTAAAATCTTGGGAAGGATAAAAAATCACATGTCTACAGCTGCCCCTCTTTGACTGGAGATGCGAAGAGTTTTCAGACAAAAAATGACTAGACATGTTTTTGACTCGACCCTTATTTGGAGAGACCAAAAGCTAAAAGAAAAGAGAATGTGACTGAGCCCTGGTATCTGAGCTGCCTACATATCCTTGGTTATAAAATAATCAGGCCATATGCAGTTCAGAGGTGAATGAGGTGATGGAGTACCGAGGTTGAGAGCCGAGTGAGGTGTCGTCGAGGTTCCGGTCAGCGGTCTCGTTATTACATCAAAATCAAAATATGAAAAAGACTAACTAAGCCTATCAACTACGAGTTACAAGATTCTTATCTATGAGTCTTCTGAAGCTTGATCTTGAGTCTTGGTTGGTTCTTTATGCGGACCCTGATCTGAATCTTAATGCTTGTTAGCTGTAGGTGCTGGTTCTTTCTTCTTCAGCTTTTCGGATCAAGGCGGGATATGCGAAGCTTGTGACTTCAATCATATCTTGAGCAGTCCGCATCTTTCTCCGCTTCTGCATTTTGAGTTCACTTCTTTTTCTTTTCTTCTTTTTCTTTATTTTGGATTGAGACTCAATCTTTTGGTCATCTCGAACCCTGTGTCTCGAGGTAAAACCTGCTCAGACACCAAAAACAAACAAACGAATGAAATTTTCTGCCCTAGTTTTCACTAGAAAAATTTCGTGAATTATTTATAACAAAAATCTAAACTTTTTTTTTAAAAGTGATAAAATAAGGATTGTGTATTTTTAGGAGGAAAGATTAGGGAATGGAGCCCTATATCTAAAATTCTCAACTATGGAATGAAGGCCCTATGTTGGTAAAAAAAACGACTAGAGAATGGAAGCCCTATGTCTAAAAATCTCAACTCAGGGATTGGAGCCCTAATGTTGGCAAAAAAGGCGACTCGGGAATGAAGACCCTATGTCTAAAAATCTCAACTAGGGAATAGAGCCCTATGTTGGAAAAATGAGACTGCTAAATTGTGCACATATGCTAAAATGAACCAAGAAGGATTTTCTTTTTCAAGAAAAATAAATATTTTTTTGTTGAGAAAATCATTCTTTTAAACAAATTTCCCCAACACCTCTTTTTTTTTTAATCGAGACATCTTTTATTTAAAATTATCCTATGAGAAAATTCGTCAGAATAGGTTTTCTATCTTAGGAGAAAAATTCATCAGAGTAAGATTTTGATCCTAGGAGAAAGTTCATCAAACTAGGTCCCTTTTTTTCTTCTCTTTTTTTTTGGTTATCTTAGGAGAAAAATTCATCAGACTAAGATTTCGATCCTAGGAGAAAGTTCATCAGACTAGGTCTTCTATCTTAGGAGAAAGATTCATCAGACTAAGATTTTGATCCTAAGAGAAAGTTCATCAAACTAGGTCTCTTTTCTTATCTTAGGAGAAAAATTCATCAGACTAAGATTTTGATCCTAGGAGAAAATTCATCAGACTAGGTTTCCTGTCTTAGGAGAAAAATTCATCAAACTAAGATTTTAATCATAGGAGAAAGATCATCAGACTAGGTCTTTTATCTTAAAGATCGATGGCAAGATTTTATGCACAATAGCAAGACAAATAAGGGCAAAGATTTGAGAAACTTTCCTTTGTTGGCTCTTCTCTTCTTTTTTTTTCTTTGTTTTTTTTGTTGTTGGTTTTATTCTTTTTGAATCACTTTTCTTGCACTTCTTTGTTCCTGTTGCAAACAAAGAAAAAATTGTCAGTATTGAAAATGGTGGCCGGTTTGTGGCCTTGAGTCTTGGGAAGCTTGGCTTCTGCTCAATTAGCTTGAGTCGGTTTCAAGAGACTTTTGCTCTGCATCAACCATGATTGTTTCACACCCACTACCATATATATTTGTGGCCCAATCAGCCTTATCCCGATTGGAGATCTTTTCTTAGGTGACCTTCTCCGATATCTTGAATGACTTCTTGCTTTTTGAGCAATTTGTCTATCAGAAAGAATCACAAGTTATCTTTACTTGCGCCAAGTAGGCTGACAAGAGTCTTTTTTGGGGGAAGTCTTTGAATGAATCCTCAAGGTACGTTGACAGTAACAATTGAGTGTGCTGGCCAAATTTACTTTATGCAACTGAAAAGCTGGTAGCAGATTTTGAATTTTTTTCTTGCTTATTTTGACAAGGACTGACTTAGAGTGAAGGACACAGTGATGCAAAGAAACAAGTATTAACAAGAAATGCCCCTGTCGGAAGGACAGAAGGAGGAGTTCTCTTTTTTTCTCTTTTTTCCCCAATAACTAGCCTTAATGGTCATGACATGCATTTTGGACCCAACGGCCTGATCTATCAAACTAATCCAATCTTCCATTTTGCCATTCTTATGACCTTTGAAGTCGGTCTTGTTCGTGCCAATCCTTCACATCATCTTCACGAGTCACTTTCGACAAGTAGTGCACGAGGGGTTTTCACCTACAAGTCTCTCTCATTTATTCATCTCTGCTTACCGTCGTCTTACAATGCCCGTGAGGGTTTTTACTAGTAAGACTCTCATTTTTTTTGTTTCTTTTTCACTTTCTTTTGTGAGAAACTTGACAGTATTCTATGTCGTGTAACAACTGTTGATCATTGCATGCGTTTCTTGACATTCTTGAAGGCTCATCGGGAGGTCTTGTTGGGAAGGTTTTTGGATAGAGTTGGAAAGAAGGGTCGTCATGAAGGCTCATGGTAGACTCAAAATGATGGGATTTAGACTTACAACTCTTGGAATCGATTCTTTCAAAAATGAAATAAAATCTCTGCCCCAGTTTCAGCTATTGGGGATTTTTTTGGAATTTTTCTTTTGAATTCTTATTTGGTTGAACCGAACCGTGAGGCTGCCTACGTATCCTTTTTTTTAAAAGGAATTAGGTCCAACGTAGTTCAAACATCTAACCTAGACTATTTTCATCTTTCTTTATGTTTTCTCTTCTTCTTTTTTTCTTTTTCTTTTCTCTTTTTTTCTTTCAAAACAAATTGCCCCAGATTCTATTTTCTGGGGGCATGGACCTTTGACTATTCTTTTCTTCTTCTTTTTCACTTGAGCTTTCTGAGAATTGCCCTAGTTTTTACCCTTGGGGTATGGACTCTTTTCTTCTTTTTTTTCATTATTTTTTCATTTTCATCTTTTACTGAGCTTTAACTCTAAACTTGATTCCAAAAGAGGGTGGTCAAAGAAACTAACACAGGCTCAAAGGGGTAACAAAGGGTATAAAGTATTTGGGTAGCAGAAAAAGGGCCTCCCAGCCTCGAGAATGTCAATTATAGTATCTTTTCGCGATCATAGCATTAATGAACATGTCTGTCTTCTTGGTGTGTTGTGGTCACAAGACACTTTCCATCCCCTAATGTCAAACTTTCCAACAGACTTCAATTGATAAAACATCCTCAACCCCGATTTTCACAATGAATTGAAGGTGATTTTTACTCGACCTTAATTCCAAAGTATTTCAACTCTTTATTCATCCTTAAAAGTATTTTCTTTTCAGTTATCCAAATCCAGATTAAATCAGTTTTTAAGATATGACCAAAAGATCTGTATGCATGTCATGTCATTAGAACTAGCGAAAAAAGAACTAGGAATAGAATGACACGAAAGGACAAGCTGTATTTTATTGAATGAGGATGAAAGTGTTTTACAACTAAACAAACAACCTAAAATACGAGTTACAATCCTAAAATAATTCGAATAATGAAAATAGCAACAGAACATACAGACAAGACTCACACAAACAAAATGGATGGGTAGAAGGGTTTGACTCAAGAAAACAAATAAAATCTGGATCACAACCCTGAAATAACCCCAGATAATAGAAAAAAACATCAAAACAATCTACCAAGATTCCTTCCTAGTGAGGAGGGAATGACTTTTCAGTTGTTAGGCTTGATATTTAGCCACAAATTTGCTCATTAGATTCAGTAGAGCCTTCTCCAATTTTGGTAAAGGATTCTCATACTCCATGTCACGAGGCATCATCCCCACAAAGTGTACATCATGATATGCAGGTAAGGGATTATGCGCGATATTCTGGGTGTCATTGTCATGGATCACAATTAGGTTTTCCTAGTTCATCCTTTCTATATCTCTTTTCAAATCCCGACAGCTTTCAACATTGTGCCTCTCGGCATTGGAATGGTATTCACATCTTTTAGAAGGTTCAAAGCTTGTCGCACATGGGTCCACATGATTTGGAGGAATTGGTGCAATCATGTCATAATGCTTTAACTTCTCAAATAAGCTTGCATAGGACTCTCCTATTGGTATAAAATTATCTTTCAACCTTTGTTCCCCTTTATACCTCTGGCTTGGATGTGGGTTATAGGGCACCTGAAAATTTTGTGGAGGCTGTTGGATATTTCGTGATGCTCATGCTCGCCTTCTGGGGTGTTTTGGTGGTTGGACAACATACTGAGGTGGAGCGACAGAGTATTGAGGGTTCTGAGGTGGATAATACTATTCATGGGAGTCATGGAAAACCTGAGGAGGCTGCTCATACCTTTGAGATGTTCTCCTATGACCTCTTCTTGACCCTGATGTCATCATAATTTCTTCAACCTTCTCATTTGTGTCACTAAAATTATCAGATTCAACCCGGACAGCTTGAGTTGCGGATTTAAAAATGGCTTGACTTATAATTTTTCCTGTCTTAAGACCATTCTCTACCATTTCTCCCATTTTGATTGCTTCTGAGAAGGATTTGCCAACTGCGGACATCATGTTTTGAAAGTAATCTGGCTCTTGCGCTTTAATGGCATATTCCCTGAAACTTTCACTTGGTTTCTTCTTCAGGTTTGAAAGGGAATTGCGGTCTGGGGCAATGTCGATGTTGTATTGGAACTGTTTGACAAAGGCATGTGCCAAGTCATCCCTGACGTACCAGCGAGATGTGTCTTGATCCAAAAACCATTCGGATGCTACTCCTGTAAGGCTTTGCCCAAAATAAGCTATTAGCAATTCTTCATTTCCTCCCGCACCTCTTAGCTGATTGCAATACCTTTTCAGGTGGGCTATGAGGTCTCCATGTCCATCATACTTTTTAAATTTGGGAGTCTTGAAACCAGGCGGCAAGTGGACATCGGGGAATATATATAGATCCTTGAAGGCAACACTCTTTTGACTTGCCAACCCTTGCGTGTTTTTCAACGGTTGTTCTAAGCTTTTCACTCTTTGTGTTATTTCTTCATGTGCCATCTTTCGGGCAACCTTCTCAGTATTTGCAGGAAGATTAAACGAGTACGAGTGGTACTGCTCTTGTTGTGTAGCAAATTGTGACTCATGATGAGGCTGTCCTTGACCACTGGCCCATGCTTGACACATTTCGGTCATTTTTTCTATTTCAGTATTCTATTTTTCTCAAACATAGTAGACTCTTGTTGAACCCTCTGAGCGTGAGTCTCTTGAGCACTTGTAACAGCTTCGATATCAGTTATCATTTTTCCTTGGATCTTGTGTTTTCAGCTTACCACAAACCGACCACCTCAACTTTCTTCACAATTCAAAACAAAACATGTTAGAATGGACTCAGTCGGTCCTTATTATTATCAACATTTTTTTCTTTTTTTTTTCTAATTTTTCTTTTCAATTGTTGATCGAACCTGCTGTGGGTTGCCTAAGTATCATGTGGGAACCTGAATCAGATCTTGCATAGTTTGGGAAGATCGGGAATAAAGCAAATAAACTAACTCTTTTTTTTTGGATTTTGAATTTTTTTTCAAAAGAAAGACTTATATAAAGAAGAAAGAAAATATTTTTTGATTACTATTTTTTTTTGAATTTTGAAAGAAAAACTTCTAAAGAAGAAAGAAAATATTTTTGGATTTTGGACTTTTATTTTTGAATTTATGAAAGAAATACTCTAAAGAAAAGAGAAAATATTTTTGAATCTTGAATTTTCTTTTCGAAAATATTTTTCGATTTTAAGAAGAAATTAAAAGAAAATATTTGTGTATTTTAAAAAAAATTTGGGTCTAAAAGAAAGACTTTCTAAAGAAGGAAGTAAATAAAAATATTTTTGGATTTTTTTGAAAATGGTGGGCCGGAACCGATGAGGTTTGCTTACGTATCTCACATCCGGTGGGAATCAGGCCCGCGTAGGTCGCCATTTTGAAGGAACAGAAAAACATGACTTATTTTGAAATGACTTTTTTTTTCTGTTTTTCTTTTGAATTTCGGGAGATCTAAAAGTCAGTCAACATGCAAGTCTGAACAGACAAATATGCAAGTAGCACGTAAGATGCATCAGGATGGTCTTTTAATTTGGGTACATCTGTCCTAGACGTACCCAACCACTGTGTTGAGTCTCCAAAGTCAAATGCACGTGATGCAAACAAAACTTTCCTACTAGGGATCCGACATAAGTCTTTGTTATACTAGGTTTAAAACCTGGATTTATTGTTCTAGACCTGGCTTACCCGAGCGGACAACTCGAGCCGAAGGGGGGCAGCGTACCGGGAATACAGACGTTTCACATCCTTTGCAACTTGTCCGGACCTCGTTCTAAAATTGGATAAGACTCTAAACAGAAGAGAATTCACAAGAAGTGCACCCTACTCCATAATTTAGAAGACTCAGAGAGAGGAAGCATTTCGTAGTAGTTTATATACAATTCACAGAATATCAAAGTGGTAAAAGCATTTAGCACATTGGGCTCAAACATGTAGGAAAATCAGATAACAGATAAAGCCAATCATAACAACTATAATAAGCTCGAATTCTTGAACCCTGAACCAAAATCCTGGGTTCGGATCTCCAGTAGAGTCTCCAGAGCTATCACACCTCCTTTTGTACACACCATTCCGAAGGATATTATATAAGGGAGTTTTTCCATTTTAAGTGACATTATTCAAAATGATATTATTTATATACCTTTGTTTAGAGTCACCACTTGGGATAAGTTTGTTTTCTGGTATCCCAAGTCATCGGTTTATTTTAAATCCCAAATCGAGGAAAATTCGACTTTCCTTGTGAAGTCTGCGAACCAGAAATTCTGACTAAGGAATTCTGTTAACCTAAGGGAAGGTGTTAGGCACCCACAGATTCCGTGGTTCTAGCACGATCACTTAAACTGTTATAATTGGCCTAATATCTGATTTTAATACATGTTTTATCCTATAGTAATTTTTAACTTATTAACCGCTTTTGAATATTTTTAAGAAGATTTCAATGTTATCTAAAATACATCTTTGGACCACGCGACATGAAATGCACCCGCAGTCCGAGACACATTTTGCTTAACGTTGCTGAGATTTGTATTTGGGTCACATGAAATGCACACTTGAGTTTAGGAAAGTAATTTTTAATAGCGCGCCTAAAGCAAATATGCATTTTCAACTTTGCGAGGGCCATGAAAATTCAATTAAATGGCACGCCTCGATTTCTAAGGGTTAAAATATTAATTAAGCGAGGTCCATAGATTATGTGATTCAATTATATGAATGGAATGCCTCAGTTTTATTAAAGGAAAAGCATTCAACTAAGTAAACTACGAATACTCATATTTAAACTAATTGGGGGTCACAAATACGCCACATGAACCGTACTCGTAGTCACGATGATTTATTATTAATCGCACCAGAAAGCAAACTACTAGTATTTATAAATATTGATTTATTTCATACTAACAAGAAAAATCTGTTCAACTTATAATTAGCAAATCAAACAATAATTACACTTTATAATTATCAAATTAGCAGCTATTAAAATAATAATCAAGTTACGTGAAAATGCAACGTTACATCCAAACTAATAAAGAATATATACCAAAAGAACTCTAGAAAATCTTGCATGGTTTCAGAAGTTTCATTTTTTGCTTTTTCCAAAAAAGAACCAAAAACAGAGACGAAACTTCACACGTCCCTCTCTCCGATTCCTTATCAACAAACAAACAAGAATTATTATCTAATCATTCCAAACTAGATGACGAGATTCAAGCGTCCAAATAATCAACAACAAATATCATATTCAACACATGTAATTTCAGATCCATATTATTAAACAAGACCAGACAAATTTATTTCAACCAAGCCATGGATGGACATGTAAGAGCAGTAAAATTAGAGAGATAAGGTATAAGAATTGACCTCACTATTAAAGTCCTTTAAAACTGATTAACGAAGATAATACCAGCAACGAAACGCGATTGTAGACTTCAAATGGTGACCTTGACAGAACCTCGTCGAACTTTAACCGGACTACCTCATATTTCCTCCAACTATCTCTCACTTTGTTTCAGCGACCTCTTGTTGCTGCCCTATCCATGTATGTGTGAGTGGTCGTTTGGACGTGAGCAGCAATGCTAGGTTATGAGGGTGGTCGTTTGGTGGTGTGAATGACGACTGGCATGGGGATGGAGTTTTGGTGGACGTTGGTTGCTGCAGGTTTTGGAATGGAGGAAGGAGATCGACAGGAATGGTGGTCTGGGTTGAGGAGCACGATGACGAGGAGGAGGGTGGTTTCTATGTGACAGCGCTACTGTTCCTTCCTCAGAGTATAGGCGTCCTTTGATTTTTCAGGCGTCTTTTGTGTGTTTAGTCTATTTTTGGTCTTCAACTCATTGTAGGCATTACATATAATATAGGTATAGGTTTTAGGTGTATTTTTTGTGTATTTTGCCAATTAGTCCTTAGGTCTTTTGTGTTAAGTCCTTAGGGTCTTTTTATTTATTTTTGTTCTCAAGAAGAGTCTAGAAGGGTCCCTAGAGTTAGCTTGATGGGTATTGGGTATTGGGCTTAAGAAATGGGCTAGAAACTTAGGCGTTTATGACTAGCTATGCTTAAAATTAGCTTAATTAACTAAAACTATTATCAAAAATGTTAGCTCTATTTAAGTAAAAGTAATTATTAGAATAAAACTACCCATTAAAATAAACCTATTTTTTTTTGTATTTTTCAAATATCATACTAAAAGATAAAAAAAATTGTAAAATTAAAATAATATTCCTGAAATTAAAGTGAAACTATCTTTTGTATTTTTATTTGAATTTTATGTAAAATAGATAAATTAAAAGTAACTAGATTAGCTAAGAAAATATTTTTGTAATTTTTATTTTTGTGATAAAATAAAGTAAAAGAGTCAAAACTAGCTAAAATATTGATATTAGCCCTAAATTAAATATTTATATACTGAAATATATAAAATCTTGGGGAGGGTTAAAAATCACATGTCTACAGGGGGAGATACCCAGACTGGAGGATTGGAAAGGAAAAGAAAACCGAAGGTATGGCAACATAGGTTTGTTAGTGAGCAGGCATATCACAAATTTAGGGAGTGGAGACCTCAAAAGTCACCTATACATGAGCGTCAGTTTATAGAGCGAGATCTTTTTCCCCACAACCCCAATGTGAAGCAACATTTTAATGTAAAAGTGGGGTGGGATTACTTCCCTAGCAAGGTGCTGGAGGCTAATGATCACCTAGTCAAGGAATTTTATTCCAATGCCGCCACATAAAAAAAGGGACATTTGTGACTAAGGTGCGGAACCTAAAGGTCAAGTTTGATGGGAAGACTCTGAATGATTATCTCGGATTCAATGATGAAGATGAGTAGATGTGCTTAGAGAAAGTGGCTATGGATTTGGCAGCCCGCCCGTGGTTGGCATCACTACTGGCTTTCCCTGATACTACTCCAGCTTGGTTGGCAGCGGGGGTTCCTATCTACAAGAACACATTTAAGTTCGAGGCAAAGGGTTGGGAGACATTTGTGTGCAGAAGACTTGACCTCACTACTCACGATAGCGACATGCCAATTTCCCAGGCGATAATAGTGGCGGTTATCATGGCGGGATTCTCGATCAATGTCGGGAATATCATGTCTAGGGTGATCAGCAGAGTGGTCAGCGAGGGTGGCGGGGCCCTCATTCAATGCTCATATCAAAATACTTAGAATTCGAGGCGCGCTGTTTAGTGAATTTCATGGCCTCCCACAAAGTTAATAACACGCTAGCCACTTTAGGCGTGCTTTTAATAATTTTACCTTCTTAAATACGGGTGTGCATTTCAATGGACCCAAATCCAAATACCAAAATATTGAATCAGAATGTGTCGAGGATCCTGGTGCATTTCATGTGACGTGATCCAAAAACACGTTCTCAAACGACTTTCACTTTCTTAAAAACTGACTAAAGCGGTAAATAATTCCAAAAGTGCACTATAGGTTTGAACATGTATTAAAATCAAATTTTAGCCAAATATAGCAGTTGAGCGACCGTGCTAGAACCACGGAACTTGGGAGTGCCTAACCCCTTTTCCCGGGTTAACAAAATTCCTTACCCGTATTTCTGGTTCGCGACTGTAATATAGAGTCAAACCCTTTCCTCGATTCGGGATTCAAACCGGTGACTTGGGACACCATAAATCTCCTAAGTGGCGACTATGAATCTTTAATAAAATGAATCTCGTTTCGATTGTCCTTTAATTGGAAAAACTCCTTTTATTATACCCTTTCTCGGGGTGTAGTAGCGAAAAAAGGAGGTGTGACAGCTCTGGCGACTCTGCTGGGGAGGAGAACCCAGAACTTTTGTTCAGGGTTCAAGAATTAGAGATCAGTTAAATTGTTATATTTGGATTTATCAGATTTTTCTACATGTTCTATGCTATATGTGCTAAATATTTTACCGCTTTGATATTTGTTGAATTGTATATAAACTGTCGTGAATCCCTTCCTCTCTCTAAGTCTTCTACATCATGGAGAAGGGTGCACTTCGTGTAGCTTCTCTTCTGTTTAGAGTCTTTTCCAATTTAGAACGAGGTTTTGGATAAGTTGCAAAGCCGGCGGAGCTTCTGTATCCCCGGTACGCTGCCTCCCCCTCGACCCCAGTTGTCCGCTCGGGTAAGCCAGGTCTAGACCAATAAACCTAAGGTTTAATCCTAGAAGAACAATAACCTCATGCCGGATCCCTAGTAGGATGCTTGTTTGCATCATGTGCATTTGACTTAGGGGACTCAACACAGGGGTTGGGTCCGTCTAGGACGGGTGACCTGAATTAAAATGACCATTTTGATGCATCTTACGTGCTACTTGCACATTCATTTGCTCGATTTTGCATGTGGGCCGGCTTGTATAATGAGTGGAAAATTGTGAAAAATAGCAGTGTTAGGACTAAGTGAGGGTAATCATTTGTTTGAAAAACCAATGCCCAAATAATACCGAAATGCTGTCGGATTTCTGAAAAAAGAAAAAAAAAGAAAAATTGAAAAAGAGAGAGAAAATTATTGCTCAAAATAGCTTTGATTTTGGCAACTCTGCCCGAACTATGCTGGTTTGATTCTCACCGGATGTGAGATACGTAGGCAACCCTCATCGGGTCCAACCTCCCCTTTGCAAAAATAGCCAAAAAATGTCTAAGTTTTAAATTTTGGCATGAATAAGTCAGGTGAAGCCGTTCTTGTCAGAAATAGCTGAATGTTCCAGAAAGGGACGCCGGAAGGCTGCTTTTGCACGAACAACCACCTTTGAAAAGATTTTGGCCGGATAGCAAACGTNTTGGTATGAATAAGTCAGGTGAAGCCGTTCTTGTCAGAAGTAGCCAAATGTTCCCGAAAGGGACGCCGGAAGGCTGCTTTTGCAAGAACAACCACATTTGAAAAGATTTTGGTCGGATAGCCAACGCAGCCTTAAAATCTTCGTCCCCGAGGTGCTGAAAGGCCGTGTTTGCAAAACCAGGTCTTTTATTTTAATTTGGAAAACAAGAAAAAGAGTCAGTGGTCAAGTGAATACCGTTTGGATTTTGGTCAAAATAAGTCGATCCAGCTTCGGCAGTGTCTTAAATCATTCTTGCTGAGATAGCCTTAGAGTATCTTTCAGTTGTCGAAAGGCTATTTTTGTAAAAGAACGGACAAGTTTGTGAAGTGTCATAAAATAATCTTCCCCGGCCTCAAAATTCATGTGAAATCGAGAAGGGGCCACCTTTGGCAAAAATAGCCATTTGGTTAAAATTGGCATATAAGGGAAGGAATCTGTCAGTCTGTTTTCGAATTTGTATTTCTTTTGAGTCTGTTAGTTTTGTTTAAGTTTGTCCGTTTTTTAAACCATTGGAATCAAAGTTTGTTTTATTATGAAAAATTAAAAATTCCAAAATTGTTTTATTGTTTTTACCTTTTATCTGCACGAACTACGCCCGGTCTGATTCATGCGGGGTCATGATACGTAGGCAATCTCCATAGGATTCGACCATAACCAAATCAAAAAAGAAGAAAGAAAAGAGCGGAAAAACAAGAAAAAAAGAAAAACCGAGGAAATGAGAGAACTGAAACAAACAGGAAGCAAAGGCAAGAATTGAAGAGGAAACAGAGAAAAAAAAGAAAAAGCAAGAAAAAGAAGGAAAAAAAGAAGAAAGCAAAAAGAAAGAAAAGTTGTCATTAGAAATAAAAGTCGGGATGACGCAAGCAGCCGAGAAAATGCATAATAGAATCCGTTAACTGCTTAGGTGCATTCATTCCCCAACGTGCGGTTATCAAATATGCTCATGCCCTAGCCATTAACCAAGCTGTTGTTGATGTTGAGTCCAGGTAGGTGGTTAGTTGTTTGGCATTCTGGCAATCCATTCCTACAACACCCGATAAAAAAAAAAGCTAAAAATGACAGGCCAGGAATCCGATACCAGTATTGTGGACCCGGTACAAGAGGTAGAGGTGATGGATGTTAATGCAATGAGGGAAGAAATGCATAGGTTGAGGTAGCAAATGGCTGAAATGCATCAGGCTTGGTCTAGGGGTCAGCCGATGCCAGTTTATCCCGCCAATCCAACCTACATCCCACCTTTGGCTCAGTCTCGGGAGCCTCCTACGGTGAATTCATCTCCGGTTTTTCCTTTCTACCAACAGAGTTATGGCACCACCTCCTATCCTCCCCAAGCTCCACCACCCAAACAAAACCCTCCTCCACCAATCACCCCTATCTTTGTGGCGCCTCCACCTGACACATTGCAAAGATCTTCCTGTAAGCCACTGTTTCAGGCCCACGATAGCCATTATTATCCCCCGAGCCTACCTTTAAAGCTCCTGAGCCATATTCCTACACCCCTCACTTTGAGTTCCCGGCGGAACCCGAAAAACCGTTTAAGAACCCGGAAAAGGAGGAGATGTTTCGAAAAGTAAAAAGTCTGGAGCAGTCCTTCAGGAACATGCAAGGATTGGGTGGCCAAGTCAGTGTGGCTTATAAGGATTTGTGTCTGTTCCCGGATGTTCAGTTACCAGCAGGGTTCTAAATTCCTAAGTTTGATCTGTATGATGGACATGGTGACCCGGTTGCCCATCTGAGGGGATTCTGCATTAAAATGAGAGGGGCAGGTAGAAAATATGAGTTACTGATAGCGTACTTCAGCCAGAGTCTCAGTGGGTCTGCTTTGGAGTGGTATACACGACATGACCATGGTAGGTAGTATACCTGGGATGACTTGGCACAAGCATTCACCTGCCATTTTCAGTACAATATAGAAATTGTTCCAAATCGCCTGTCACTGATAAAACTTGAGAAGAAACCCAAGGAGAGCTTCAGGGAGTATGGATTCCGCTGGAGACAACATGCCGCAAGGGTCGACCCTCCGATGAAAGAAAACTAGATGGTCGATTACTTTTTGCAGGCTTTGGAGCCGACTTACTTTGGTCACTTGGTGTCAGCAGTGGGAAAAACTTTCAACGAGGTAGTGAAAATAGAAGCATGGTGGAAGAGGGGCTTAAATCCAACAAGATTATGAACTATTCGGCAATCAAGGCAACTACCTAGGCTATCCAGAGCGGCACTGGAGGGGTATTGGGAAAGAAAAATAAAGAAGATGTGGCGGTAGTTGACTCGAGAACTTGCTCCAGGGGCCCATCACCATATTACCATCAACCTCGACCCCGTCCCCAAACCTACCCCCACACTCCACAGCACTATTACCCACCCCATTATCCATACTTCTCTATCCACCATGCCCAAACGTACTCCCAACATCCTACCTATGCGCAATGGCGCGCACCCACCCCATAAAATACTTATCCAACTCAAAACACCTACCCACCTCCCAGAGCCTACAGGAATACCCCTGGAGCGGGTTTGCGTGCCAGCCAAAATTTCAAGCAAGAGAGGGCACATAAGCAAGAAACTTTCACCCCCTTGGGAGAGCCATATGCAAACTTGTTTGAGAAACTAAAGCATTATAACCTGATTGTACCGATTCCTCCGAATTATGTGGACAAGCGTGCAAGAGGCTTTGACCCTTCTAAAAGGTGTGGATACCATTCCAATGCCCAGGGGCACGATGTCGAAAATTGCCGGGCTTTGAAAAGAGAGATAGAAAGAATGATTCAGGAAGGGATAATTGCGGTCCAGGACAGTGCCACCCAGAACATTGCACAGAATCCTGTGCCTGCACATGATGATGCACATTTTGTGGGGAAGATCCGTGGTGACAAGGAGTATGAGAATCCTCTCGAAAACTTATTGAATAAAGTCAATGATATTGAAATCGGTGAAGGTCCCAGCAATTTTGATGTGCAGTACAGTGGCTAAGATGTCGAGTTTGGTGATTGGAAAGACACTCCATCTCTTGGTTGGCTAGAGTGGAGTTTTGGTGGTTTATTTTGTTGTCATTTCTGTTGTCTGAGTTATTTTCAGAGTTGTAATCCGGATATTGTCTTGTGACTCAAACCCTTCTATCTTTTCACTTTGCCGTAATAGCTTGTTTAGTGCCGTCTAGGTTTATTTGTGTGTTCTGTTGTTTAAACCCTTTCACCGTCAGTCTAATGCAATTCTCTGTTTCCTGCCATTTCTAGTCATTTTATTTAGTTTTCTTCTCCTTTTATAATTCTTTTCATGCTGGTTCTGGTGATATGACACGGACGCATAATTCTCAGCCTGGTTTTACAAGACAGTTTAGTAATGAAGCGACGAAACAATGTTGAAGATGTAGGGACATTCAAGGGAAATAAGTGAAAATGGGGGCAGATGGAACATAAAGAAATACTGTTGAAATGCATCATGCCGCTTCGGTTTGAAGCCAAAGGCCAGTTTGCCCAAAGTTTACAGAGGCCGTTCGTGGTACCGAGATTGTTATCCAATGGCACTGGATAATTGACAAATATAGAAGGCACATGTGTGGATATGGTTACTACTTCTGATGCAATCAAAGGATGTTATGTATGTTTTCCTCAGCTTGTTTAATTGTGTAGTTTGTACTTGGCATGTTTTGGAGATTGGAATGACGAAGGCATTTTGTTCTTCTATCCAAACACTTTATCCTTTGTTACCCCTTTGAGCCTCAGTTATTTTCTTTCATACCCCTCTTTCGGAATCAATAATAAAACTCGTAAGCCCGAGCGGGGAAAGTAAGTGAAGAAACAAGAGAAAAACATTGAAATAGAAAAAGAAGAAAAAGAGAAAAGAAAAGAAAAGAGAAAAGAAACGAAAAGAAAGAAAAGAAAAGTAGAAGAAAGGGAAGATCGCAACAACGAAGTAATTTTATGGCCTGAACTACGTTTGACTTGATCCCGAAAGGGTACGTAGGCAGCCTCTCTCTGAGGTTCAGTCACATCAAAATAAAATCCAAAAGTTCCCTAAGAAAGAAACTGGGGCAGAAGTTGTGGTTGTTGTGAGAAAGCTGGTTCCGAAAGTTGTAATTTTGAACCCATGTTGAGTTGTTTCGAGCCTTGATACCCTTCTTTCTAACCCCATCCAAAAGCCTTCATTACGGTCCAAAGAAAGACCTTTCGATCAGTCTTCAAGAAATGCCGAGTCAAGCGAGTAGAGGTGAATCATGTCAGGGGAAACACTCCAGTACAAGAAGAAAACACACCGGTAAAAGAAGAAAAATGATGAAAATGAGAGAGTCTTATTGGTGAAAACCCTCACGGGTACCGTAAGGCGAAGTGAGTTGAGAGAAAACCAAAATGAGAGAGGCTTGATGGTGAAAACCCTACGGGCTCCACAAGTCAAATAAGGACTGTGAATCAGATCGGGCAAGCGCAGCATTGAAGCCCAGTTTCACGACGGAAAGGTACAACAAGAGCTGAACATCAGATTCACTAAACATAATAGGCTGCAGGTGCATGTCAAGGTCGTTAGAATCGGTATCCACATCCGCTAGGTTCATACTTTGTACTTTTCTTGTTAGGAATCATCCCTTTCATTGTCCTCCTACAATGTTCCTTCTGTCATGTTTATTTTCTCTTCCTGAGTATGTTTGGTCATAACAAGTGAGAAATGATTTCAAATCTACCACCAAGCTTTCCAATTAAACAAAATGGGATCCAGTGAACACATCAAGGCGTCAAGTCAAGAGAAAACAGCAGGCACACTAAGTTGGCAACAATCAACATGCTTTGGGATCCTTGTGAAATGCAAAAGCTTGGTATATGTCAATTCATGAATGATGTCACGAATGAAGGGTCAGAGCGAATAGACCAAAGACATTTCCTGTGATAAGCTTGATAAAAGGGTGTTAAACCGGCCACGAGCAAGAATTTCCAAGCAGAAGCCGAAGTTATCATAGCCAATAGGGGAGCTGTAGACCTCAAGGACCGGACCAGGGGTGTGAGTTAAGAAAGAACATCTTAAATGGGTGGCAATTGATGTGCTTTGGGATTCTTGAGAAATACAAGGGTTTGATACGTCCCAATTCAGGAACCATGCAACAGATGGAGGGTCTTTCGGTGAACGGATAAGAGGTATTCTCCATGTCAAGGGTAGTAAAGAAAGTGGTTAGTCAATAAACAAGCAAGATCTTCGAATGAAATCAGTTATCATGACAAGTGAAGGATCAATAGACCCTAAGGCCGGGGCCAGTGGTTAAGTTAAGAATGAACAACATGCGCACTAGGGGGCGACAAGTGTCCTGCTTTAGGATTCGTTGAGACACAAAGGTTGGGGGATGGCAGTTCATGCAATGCAACACATTGAGGGTATTGGGTCTGAACGGAGAAAAGGTTTTGTGGTGAGAATGGCAGAGAAAAGGGGTAGGTCCATAAACAAGCAAGGTCTTCGAGTGGAAATCGGTCATCTTGGCAAACGCAGAAGCAACCGCCCTCAAAGTTCAAGGCCACAACCTAACCACCACATTTTAAACTCATAAGTTTCCTTTGTTTGAAATAGGAACAAAGTAGTGCAAGAAAGTTGGTTCAACAATAAGAGAAAAAAGAAAAGGAAGAAAAGAGAAGGAAGAAAAAGAAAAGGAAGAAGAGGAGAGCCGACAAAAGGGAAGTTTCTCAAATCTTTGCCCTTTCCTGTTTTGACTAGTGTGCACAAAATGCTGCCATTGCTTTTCACATTTCTCCTAGGATAAAAGTCTTAGTCTGATGAATCTTTCTCCTAAGATAGAAACCTAGTCTGATGAACTTTCTCCTAGGATCAAAATCTTAGTCTGATGAATCTTTCTCCTAAGATAGAGACCCTAGTCTGAGGAACCTTCTCCTAGGATCAAAATCTTATTCTGATGAATCTTTCTCCTAAGATAACAAAAATGGACCTAGTCTGATGAACTTTCTTCTGGGATCTACATCTTAGTCTGATGAATCTGTCTCCTAAGATAAGAAACCTAGTCTACGAACTCTCTCCTAGGATCTAAATCTTAGTCTGATGAATTGTTCTCCTAAGATAGAAAACCTGGTCTGACGAACTTTCTCCTAGGATCAAAATCTTAGTCTGATGAATTTTCTCCTAGGATCAAAACCTTAGTCTGATGAATTGTTCTCCTAAGATACAAAACCTAGTCTGATGAACTTTCTCCTAGTATCAAAATCTTAGTCTGATTAATCTTTTTCCTAAGATAGAAAACCTAGTCTGATGAACTTTTTTCTAGGACCAAAATCTTAGTCTGATGAATTGTTCTCCTAAGATAAAAGACCTAGTCCGATGAATTTTCTCCTAGGATAAAAATCTTAGTCTGACGAAGCTTTCTCCTAAGATCACAAGATAATCAAAGACCTAGTCTGATGAATTTTCTCCTAGGATCAAAATCTTAGTCTGATGAATCTGTCTCCTAAGATAGCAAAAATACCGATGTTATTAACGTCAATACCACACAAGAGGGGGGGGGGGGGGATTTGTGTGGTACCTAATTTTCGCGTTAGAAGAACCTGGTTCTTCTAAGTGTTCTAATTACAGCAGTTTGCAAAATAATAAATACTGAAAGTAAAATGCACAGAGATTTTTACGTGGAAAACACCTGGCTCAAAAGGTGGAAAAAACCACGACCTACTACTCAGTAGGATTTTCCCAAACTCCACTAAATCAATGAGCCAAAAACTGCATTTACAAAACTCTTTGTAAACCTAAGAATTAACTCTAATCCCAGTGTAGCACACAACCTCAACTGTTGCGACCCCTTCAAGTTAACTCTAACTTGAATACTCAAAATACCTAATACAATTGCTTCTAAGAAAGCTGAAAGGTACAATATTAAAACCTACTACAATTGAACTAGACTTAGAACAAACACACTAATGAAACTGGTTCTTCTACCTTAGTTCATGTAGCTTCAGACGTGCACACTTGTATCTCGCATATATTGCTTGCAAATCAGACTTGCTCTTTTTGCTCTCAAATATGCTTAACTTCTGCGTATGTGCATTACCTGTAAAAGAGAACAACTTGGTTATTTAATAGATTAGCAGTTAGAGTTTGATCGAGACTCCAATGCTTATCCTTAGTCGATTTGAGTCCTTAACCAATACAAACTCCCATCCGTATCCTAGCTTAGGATTGTGTTCTCTTGTCATAAGGAGACTGTCCTCCTTAGAACTCAATGCAACCTTTTCGATTCCGTTCAGAAGATATTTGCTGCGCAATCTTCAATACATATCTTCCTCACGTGCCTTCCATGTGCAATGGTTATGACTAACTGTGTCTCCCAAGATGGACCAGGTCCTTCCCTGAGTTCATTTGTCAATCTTCAAAACTTCAACTGAACTTGGGCCAACAAATTCCCCCTTTTTGATGATGACAAACTCTGTGCTTTTAGAGATCAGAAAACCTGTGAAACTCAGCTGAAATATCAACACTTAGAAAATTTTCAATTTGTCATAAAGGGCCAGATTAAGTTAGGTCATAAACATCACTAGTTCAGATAATGAATTTAAGCACAATATCTTCCCCCTTTTGGCATCATCGAAAAGTTGCATAACTAATGTGAATCCCAGTAATTTAATTAGTACTCATGGCCACTGGGGCAACTGCAAGTGAACACATGCTTTAGTTAATCAAAAATCAACTCATCAAAAATACCTATTAAGAACAGAATTAACAAAAAGCAAGAAAGGCTGCATTCATTGATTAGTGGGGTGTTTCTACACAGCAGTCCACAAAAAGAAAAACAAAATTACCAAACCATGAGCAAAAAATAAACATATAGAATCCCAAACTAGGTTACTGAGGGGGGGTTCTAGACTGGTTCACACTAGGACAGGGCACCTAAGACTTAGAAGAGCTGGAGGGTTGGGTTTGTAGCAAGTTGAGCATCTGTTGAAGCATTCCTTCATTTTTCTCCTTCTCCTTAGCAAGTTCAGCTCTCAACCCATTCCTTTCTCCCTCCAATTCAGCAACTCTGGCCTGAAGCCTTGATATCTCAGCATCTTTTGCCCCAACCTCCTGAACTAAGGCTCTGACCTTGCTATTCACAGGAGTTTTTGCTGAAGAACCAGGTTCAACAGGAGCTGTACTGAGCATATAATCACAAGCTTGAAGGGTTTTGGTGCTAAAATGCTCTTTGCTCGAGGCCATTTCCCATTTTTTCAGGGGAACATTCAATCGTTCAAGCACAATTGTCAAGATAAATCCATAGGGAATGGCATGAGCTTTTGAGCCATTGATCACCCTTTCAAGCAGCTTTACAATAAAGGCAGGCCAGTTGATTTGCTTCCCTTCACTCAAACATTGCATAAGTACCAGATCCATGTAATTTGCTGTATGCCTTCTTTCCTGTCTGGGCAGAAGGCATTTGTTCACAAACTCAAACAGCACTTTGTGGTCTGGCCTCATTTCACTCTTCTGAACTGCCCTGGCCTCAGGTACCTCTTCATTATTTGTGGTGTCACAAAAGTTCCTTGTGATCTGAAGATCAGTAGGCAACCCATCCAGGCAAGGCCACCTCTGCCTTGTGTAGTCATCATATCCCTCACTAGGAATGTCTAGAATCTTTCCCAGCTTTGCTGCATTGAACTTCACTTTGACACCTTTCACTTTGCTAATCACCAGCCCATTCTTCACTATCCCATTTGCCATGAACTCTACAAGTTCTTTCCTGGCCAATTTTCCATCCATATGAAGGACCATGTCCTTCCAACCCTGTGCTTCTAGTGCAGTCAGAAGCCTTATCATACCTGGCTCCTCCAGGTCCTTGAGAAGTCTCCCTTTCAAAATCTTCCTCTTGCCAAACATGGCATATCTGTCCTGTTCCTTCTCTGACTCTTCTTCCTCATCATTACTCCATTCATCATCTTCTTCAGTAATTTTCACTTGTTTTCCTTTTGCAGCTGACCTTGTTCTTTTGACAAGAACAGGTTCAGCAGGCTTGGAAGGCTTCTTGACAGAAATTTTGGATCCCTTGGATTTGGTAGTATGAACATCCACAGTAGTAGTCTTTTCTTGATGGACCTGCTCCATCTCTTCTTCTTCTTCAACCACAGCCTCCGAGCTTTCACCTACCTTTGCTTTCCCTTTCTCTTTTCTCTTTTTCTTACTTTCTTCTAAAGCCCTTTTCAATTCTGCTTCACTTTCCTTGACCTTACTTCTGGTAGCTCTAACCCTAGGAGCAGATTTGGGTGATGATGGTTTGCTCTTCTTGGTTGGTTTGGATGCAGCAAGGGTCCTTTGTGAGGAAGTCTTGCATTTCTTTGGGTCATAGCTGGCCCCCACTTTCTTCAATAAGTCAGCCAAGTTCTCCTCCCCAGATGAACCAGGTTCATCTTGTTGCTTGCTCAGATTCACCAACCCCTCACCAGCCTCTCCTGATCCACTTCCCCCTGACTTCGAGACTCCCTCTTCCCCATTACCACAAATAGATAGAACCTCCTTCCTCCTTTTCTTACTCAATTTTGCAGAATCAATCCCAAATACATCTTTTGCAGCCCCCTATCAGAATATACCTACTCTCTACTTTTTGAATTACATCAACATGAACAAAGCAAGTATTTACCTCTTTTGGGGCTTCTTGATGTGTGACAGTGTCAGAAGACCCATGTTCATCTCCTTCACTGGCAGAGATGAAATCATCGGATTCAGAGCTAGAATTTGTGTCAGTTGCTGAGACTTGTTTCCTTTGGCTGGACTGTAGTTTTTCATTCAAGGATTTCCTCAGGGAATCAATAGCTACAGTTTTTCTTGCCAGCATTTTCTGGCGACGGAATCTAGGTTTTGGTGTTTCTATGGGAGATGAGGCAGATGGGGTGGAGTTTGGTGAAACGGGAGGTGGAGTTCCAGGATTATCTTGGGGATTTGTCACGGTGAAAGAGTTCTGAAAACCCTAAGAAGATTTTGATTGTGTGAAGAACGTTGGAGTGTTTCAGAAACGAGAGAGAGAGGATGATCAGGGGTTTTGTAAAGAATGGAGGTTATGGAGTGATTTTTGGCATTTTAAAGGGGATAATGATTACTCAAAACCTGCAGCCTTTTCAGAGGTCACATAGAGGTCTAATAAATTTAGAGTTACGGTCTCCTTAGAGATTAATTATAATTGCTAAAATTTAGGAGAAGGTTCCGTTACACTTAGAC
>MDKF010354281.1:0-17723 GCA_026770625.1 Nicotiana glauca | reverse complement strand
TCACGTTGGCATATATTGAAGAAATAGAAGATTCTTCGAGAACTCTCTTGTGTTACTTATTCTCATGATATATCAACTAAGGTTGGGATTGAATTCCTTCATTTTTGGAACGAATAAAAGGTGATATATTTATGGGCCCAGTCACTACCATGTGTACGATTTACTGTTATATGATTTTAATAGATGTATCTATCGTATGGTCACATGTGTGTTGGTTATCAACTTGCAGTTTGGATTTTGTAAGGTTGTTTGCTCAAATTCATAGAGCACAATTCCAGAATGTAAATTGTGATGAAAATGCTGGTTTAAATTTGTCACGACCCAATTTTCATACCCGGTCGTGATGGCGCCTCTCGTGAAGACAAGGCCAGCCAACTAAACCAAATCCTCTCTTTAACAATTATTAAACATAAATGAATAGAAAGTACAACTTAATGGCATTAAAAACTATTAATTACAATCCAACGCAACCCGACCGGGGTGTCACAAGTCACGAGCATCTAAAGAAGACTGAACACCACTACAGGGCCA
This sequence comes from Nicotiana glauca, assembly GCA_026770625.1. Classification (NCBI taxonomy): domain Eukaryota; kingdom Viridiplantae; phylum Streptophyta; class Magnoliopsida; order Solanales; family Solanaceae; genus Nicotiana; species Nicotiana glauca. Next base: position 17,192 of record MDKF010354281.1, on the reverse strand, counting down.
ATAATATATATACAAAATAGATTTTGGAGTTCAAAAGATTAAGTCCGGTGCCGCGAACGCTGGCGGTCACCTTACTCAGCTACAATAGTAATACCTTCAATTCGCTAATAACCCGCTATTGGGTGAATAATACCTGCAACTGCATGCGAGGTACATGGAGTAAAGTGAGTACTCCAACTCAGTGAGTAATAAGAGTAAATAATAACTTAGCGGCAAGAAATCACGTAAGAGCACTCCATCATGCTATATGGAACAACACAACCCTTTGAGAAAATAGTAAATCCGTGAAAATCCTTTAGAATAATATCTGGCTCAGTTAAAAACCTCTTTTGAAAATATCCTTTTTCTCAATAGTCAAGCAAATGAATGCATAATCAGATAGTGCAAGTCCGCAAATAAGTCAGCCCCTCGGGCACATCACTCCATTAACAAATAACACCAGGGTATCTGGTAACAATGCAAGAAATAACATGGATGCTAATGATATGAGAGTGCTGAATGTCATACCACGTAGTACAAACAGGAACCAATGCATGAATGCAATGCAATGCACATGATCGCTATAGTGCACAACCCGATCCGTTTGGGTACCCGCGCTCACTGTGGGGGTGCAGACTCCGGAGGGGCTCCTACAGCCCAAGCACAATATCAATATCACACCGCTGCGGTGTGCAACCCGATCCATCCTCAGTCCAGAAATGCACATATAATATTGTTGCGGTGCGCAGCCCGATCCATGCACAATCTAGAAATGGACATAAGCCACTTGAGCAATATCAAAATAACAGTTCTCAATTCAAAACGTCAATAACATGTTGTTTAAGTTTTCAAATCTTAGAAAAATGGTTGAGTTTACAAATTAGTATTAAAACCCTAGATTGAGATCATATAGTATGCACAAATAATGCGAAAACAGTGATATCAATCCCTAAAGGATTCACATAGTTGGCACGAAGCCCAAACATGGCAATCAGCCCAGATTATGATGATAACAAGTAGTTCAGTCAAATACGCGGTAAAAATCAACAACCGGGACGGACCAAGTCACAATCCCCAACGGTGCTCTACCCCACGCTCATATTCAGCATGTAAGTAAACTCAATACAGCACTATGATGTGCAAATTCGGGGTTTCGAACCCTCAGGATATCATTTACAAGTATTACTCACCTCGAACCGGCGAAATCTCTGGCTCGCGATGCCTTTTCCCCTTAAATCGGCCTCCACGCATGTCGTATCTAACCAAAATCAGAGCGAATACATCACACTATGCCAAGGGAACAATACCCAATCGAAAACAATCAAAATATAACAAAATTTCGAATCTAGCAAAACCCGAGCCCCGGGCTCGCTTCTCGAAAAATTACAAAACTCACATTACCGGATTCCTCATCTCGCCACGAGTTCATACATACCAAGAACTCCCAAATCCGAGCTCAAATGTCCTATAAAATTCCAAATTTGAAATATAAAAAACTCAAGCCCTAGCTTCACCCTCTTTTGACGAATTTCAACCCATTTTCATGTTAAATCTAACATAATTTCATGTATTTAGGCCAAAGAACTTACCTCCAATCAATCCTTCTTAAATACCTCTTCACATTTGTACCAAAAATCTCTTAAGGTGGTAAAAAATGGAGGAAATAATGAATGGGGTCACGGATGAAATAATATAAAAACCCTACTGTCGCCCAGATTTCTCCTCTACGCGAACGCGGTCAAGCCCCCGCGTTCGCGATGAACAAACTTTAGTGACCAACATTTTACCCTACGCGAACGCGTAGCACTGAATGCGAACGCGATGCTTTGAGTCCTCCCACTACGCGAATGCGATCTCCTATACGCGAACGCGATGCACCGGGCCACCAACTTACGCGAACGCGATACCCTCACCGCGAATGCGATGAACAAACTAGGCAGGGCCCCCAGGCGCTTCTACGCGAACGCGAGGCCACTCACACGATTGTGATGGCCCAGAAAACACAACTACGCGAATGCGAAGTACACCTCCCCGAACGCGAAGGACAAAAGTGGCCTGCAATAGCTGTGCACTTTTCTGCAATGTTCTAAGTCCAAAATCCTCCGTTTAGCCATCCGAAATCACCCGAGGCCCCCGAGACCTCAACCAAATGAACCAACATATCCCAAAACATCATACGAACTTGTTCCAATCATCAAAACATATTAAACAACAATAAAATCATCAATTCATATCGGATTCAAGCCTAAGTTTCTTCAAAACTTCCGAAACACGCATTCGATCGAAAAACCAACCAAACGATATCCGAATGACCTGAAAATTTGCACATATATCCAAAATCACCCAACGAAGCTACAGCAACTCTCGGAATCCCATTCCGACCCTCGGATCAAAATCTCAACTATCAACCGGATTTTGCCAAAATACTAACTTCACCAATTCAAGCCTAATTCTACACCGGACCTCCAAAATCTATTCCGATCACGCTCCTAAGTCACAAATAATCCCCTGAAGCTAACCGAATTACTGGAAATTACATCCGATCCCTCTAACTCCATAGTCAACATTCGATTAACTTTTCCAACTTAAGCTCTCCTTAAAGAGACTAAGTGTCTCATTTCTTATCAAAACCAATCCAAATCAATCTAACACACCACATACCGATAACGAAACATGAAGAAGCATAAAATGCGGGAAACGGAGCGGTAACTCATGAGACGACGGGTTGGGTCGTCACAAAATTCAAGTTGGTTTATCAGAAATTGTATGCCTCCAATTATAGAAAAACTATTGGTTATGAGAATTAAAACTCCGAAATAAAAATTTGGTATGATATGTATTATTTAATATACATCAGAACTTGTACGCATCTAGCCAAGTTATGATAAATTCTCTATATCACAATTGGTTCAGGGGCAGGAACCAAATAACTTCCATCTAGAAATATGGATGTGCTATATAATTTAATTTTTTCACCACAATGCACAAAAATGGGTTCCCAAAGAAGGTTGAAAAATGTGTTGGTGATCCTAACATTATGGGGAGAAAATGGGCAACTGAAAAAATAATACATGGAATGAATTATTATGAATACATTTAGATCCTCGTACTAGAAAATGTGAACTTGAAGTTCAAGCGATAATTTATTTGTAAAATATTGCCAGGTATATTTGCTGACCCAGCTAAATATCATATTTCCCTTGCTAATGCTCCAAATAACTTTAAAGTCCATGATAGACAGAGTCTATGGCACGCATGAAACATAATAGACTAATCGGTTCCAAAAATAAAACTCCTTGATGAAGGAGAGGAGCAAATGATCAAGATAGTCATAATAAGGAGGCAAGTGCTCTAGAAGAGCATCATGGCATAATACTTCATAATACCTCATGGGAGAGGCTCATGTACCTGAAAATAATGAGATAAAGAAATCTCAATAAGTTATATCTTTATTGGGTAAAGATAGAACTGATACAAAATGATCGTTGACGATATTGTTGATATAATGTAGCGCTCAATATTATTAATATTGACGAGGATCTTGAGCTCAAATCTGTTATTGAATTTGGACAAATAAATGATTGACCAAATAAAAAAATACACAATGAAAATTGATTTCACCTGAAAAATGTGAAGTTGGACGTATAGTCCCAACGCCTGAAAGTGAAATGTAAAATCAAGTCGATAGACATAAAGATGGCTTGTGGCACAATGGAGACATGTTCTTCTGTGGTGGATGTAGTCATTTCAGGTTTTGGTCTGATAATACATTTGATATGCATATAATGAAAATTCTTGAAGGATTTAAATTGTTCCAAGCCTATTAAGGTTGTCAAGAAATTTATTAAATAATGTTTCAGCAAATCCTTATTTGAATTAGAGAAATCATAAGCACATGATTTGTTTTTGTGTCTAGTGCAATTGGTGCACTAATGTATCTTGCTAGAGCTATGAGTATAACAGTATGCTGGCAAGTATAGCTTTACTCCTATGTGGATATATTGAAATATGATTATTGTTATATTGCAAAAGGAATCCTTGATATAGATTTTCTTATTATATTGCCAAAGTTTTTTTGGTTATGCAAATGCAGAGCATTATATGAAGTTCGTTCTTCATACTACGATAATAACATTTTATAAATTAAGTGACTCAACATAAATGAGACGTGTGGTTTTTTTTTTTGTGAGGAAAACCAATAATATAGAAGATTATGCTTATTGCATATGAAAGAAAGATATATTGAAGAAGACAATGTCACGTCCCCTTGTTCCTCAAGGAGTTCGGGTTTTGACATTTCGGGAAAACTCCTTTCCTTTAGGGAATTGGGTAAGAGTTTTTAAGAGTCGCCACCTAGCGGATTAAGGTGCATTAGGGCACCTCGAACAATTAACTCATGAACTAGTTTACATTACCAGAGATTGGGTAAGGGCTTGAAATTACCTTGAGGGGAAGGTGTTAGGTACCCCTCGAGGTCCACAACGGTGGGTCCAGACCAAACTCAATTTAAGCGAACTGGTCTTACAAGCAATTTAAACAAATAGATATTACTCTTAAAACAAAGAGTAAAGGGGTCCTAGGGTTTTTAGCCTATAGGATCACTTTTGTGCAATACCTGGTAATTGTCCCCAAGTAGGGGTGCTACACATAGCATTAGCGCACAGGTCATCATTTCCTTTGCTACCCATTTACCATCCCCAGTTATTACTTAAGCGCACTAATTAATTTGTATTCTATGCGTGCATTACCTGTACCTTTACTCTGACCTTGGAGGTGTTTAGGGCCTCTATTTAAGGTGGTTCTAGACTCACATATATTGTTTAAAAGGAGAAAACTAAACAACAAATAAAAGTTAAGTAGGGCTGTCACATAAGGAGAAATTAAGTAGGCTCATATTAACCTCCACAAGTAGACAAACAAATGCACAATGTTCAAACAACTTTAAATGATTTTAGGATCCTATAGGCAGGATGTCTAAATGAGCACAAAACATAATATATAGCAGTTTTATTAAAGCGAGCAGACGAGTAATTATCAGTTGCCTACTAATTTTCGTTAATACTCTGAAATCGAGCACATGTCAAACAAGCAGTCATAGTTTTTAGACCCACAATTTAATTAACTTATAGGCTTGCCTAAGTCATAACCGAACAAAACCTTACAAACATGACATCTTAGCTGTAAATCAACTGCTAATTTTAAACAGACAGATTTTATCTTTAAATCCTATAGGCATGTTTTCTAAGTGTTGAACGACTTTTGAAATCCTATAGGCATGATTTCTAAATGCAGAAACTGATTTTGAAGTTCTATAGGCATGGTTTCCAAATACAGAAACTGATTTTAAAACCTTATAAGCATGATATCTAAATGTAGAAACTGATTTTTGAAATCATATAGGCATGGTATCTACAATTGTAAACCTATAGGCATGATTTTTATTGAACACATGTGGGCAAAATTCTTAAGCACATCGCCAATAAACCTTGTTAATTAAACATACAGAACCCTATGGACATGGTCACTAGTGCACGTTAAGTTGAAAATACATGTAGTTCCTATAAGAAGGATTTCTAATGCGCAGAATTAAACATAAAGTCCAATAAGCAGGGTTTGTAATAGAATGAAACAATCATAAAAATCCTACAAACAGGATCACAATACAGTATCCACATAATGCAATCAGTATAGTTAAGTCCTATAGATAGGATTTATACCCAATTTCAACAGGAGATATGAGAATAGACCCCCCAACTTTTACTAATAACCCCAATATCTGTTTTTATAAAAAATTATTATTACAGACCAATATGAATAAATTACACAATAAGAATCATTATTCTATAGGGAGCCTTAGCAAACCCAATATAAACCTAAGAACCAGTCCCTCTGCACAACAGTCTTGAAAAAGTAGTAGGGATCCATTCATAGCACATTAAACCAAGCTTCCAGTGTGTCAAAGTTCATAAAGAGCCTCAAGGACCCAAGGCAATGCTCACACTAGAACCATTTATTCAACAAAGAATTCATGAAGGGTTGGAAAACCAGCCCCAATGTATCAGAGTTCAAAGGAGTCTTAGGGACCCTAGTCCGTGCTCACACTGGGGGTGGTAAGAGCCTAAAGTAATAAGAGTAGCAATTTGAATATCAGTGAATAGGAGTTAAATGGGACAATTTTAAAAAACAGTTTAGTTTTAGAAGCAAATAGATTCAGGCTACAAGATTGCAAACAGAGTTGTACATACAGAATCTATACCCAACACATGACTCAGGAAGATTGGTATTTGTTTAGACTGGATACTTATATCAGTGATCACAAAAAGCAAGGACACTTGAATTAATAGACAAAGTTAGCGACATTACGTGTTTGCAATATCCAGCCATGTTCAGAATAGGGAACATATAACTAATTTAGACAGGGTTTCTTATAACATAGTTTATTAGCTATCACTACGTAGATTCATATAGACATACATTGAACAGAAGCATGCTGGAGTTTGAAATAACTAACCAAACAAACATATAGCACATGACAGCAGGAACTAAAGCTCTCTAGTCTAGAAAGAAGTAAACAGAAATCAAGGCCAGACATGCTAAGGTAAGCCCGTCACATAACCCCATAGAACAAAGCAAATTAACAGGATTTGAGGCATACTAGTGTCACGATCTGAATTTCCCACCCTCGAGAGTCATGATGGCGCCTACTCGTATAAGATAGGCAAGCCATGAAATTTAGAAATCTTAACTCTTTTATTTTAGTCCTTTTCAACAACTTATAATAACAGGTGATCAACATTTGAATAATAGCGGAAGTTAAAATTTAGCGGAAGACTTATACTAATATATCCCAAAATAATATGAAAATACCAACATGCGTCGCTACCAAGAAACCGGTGTAAAAATATTTACGGATTGTCTATGAATACTACATACAGATGTCTGAAGAAATGAAATATAGTCTGTCTCGAATACAAATGAAAACAGAACATAATAACTGATAGAGGAGACGCCGGGCTTGCGAACACCTGCAGGACTACCTCGGAATCTTGGTGGACTGAAGGTTGGGTCCCCTACTGCTGCTGACCCAGTGCTGCTCCAGTATCTACATAGAGTGCAGAGTGTAGCATCAGCACAACCAACCCCATATGCTGGTAAGTGTCTGGCCTAACCCCGGTGAGGTAGTGACGAGGCTAAGACCAGACTCTAGATAAACCTGTGCAATTATATAATATACGACGAAAAATAAACAGAAAGAAGCAGTTCAAATGGGAGGGGGTACATAATTCGGGGAACATATCAAATCCAGTAGCAACTTAAAAGAAATATGAGAGGATAGTCCAAAATCTACAACAAAGAAATAATAATACTGTTGCAGCGCGCAACCTGATCCCTTATCATTTAACATTGTTGCGGCGTGCAACCCGATCCAATATAATATTTGTTGCGGCGTGCAACCCAATCCAATATATCATTGTTACGGCATGCAACCCGATCTATATAACATAGTTGTTGCAGCGTGCAACCCGATCCACATATATAATAATAACGTTGCGCGCAACCCATTCCAAATATACAGTCAGCAATAATCATAATAACCGTCCCGGCAAGGGATCAACAATAGACTACACTATCCCGGTAAGGGAACTCAACAGTACAAGTATATACGTACCGGCAAGGGAGAATCAGCTATAACCAATCTTAGCTCAACTCCTACTCAGCTCAATTATCACCATTACTTAATCATAATGATATTCCTAAAAAATAAACCAAGTCTTTGCTCAATATCAAGTATTTACCCACTAAAGCATCCATGGTATCATTTATGAATACAACAAGTATCAATTTAAGACTCACGATCATGTTTGACACCAACGTATAGATACTCGTCATCATGCCTATACGTCGTGCTCGACAAGAAGCAATTAGAAAATAGGACTCAACTCCTAATCCCTCAAGCTAAGGTCAGACCAAACATTTACCTCAATGCCTCGAACATAAACTCAATTTTTAATTATAGCTTTACCCCTTGATTCCACCGCCAATTCGCTCGTATCTAGCCCCAAGTTACTTAAATACATCAATAAATGCTAAATGAATCAATTTGAATGCATGAAAATGATTTTTCCAAATTTTTACCCAAAAAGTCAAAATTTCCCACGAGCCCACGTGGTAAAAACCCGAGGTTTGAACCAAAACCCGATTACTCATTCCCCCACGAACTCAAATATATAATTTATTTTGAAATCAGAACTCAAATCGAGGTCCAAATCCCCAATTGTTGAAAAACTAGGTTCTACCCAAAACACCCAATTTCCCCCATGAAAACCATTGATTTGAAGTTGAAATCATGTTAAAATATGTTAATGATTCAATAGAACTAGTTAAAAATGACTTACAATTGATTTGGAGAAGAAAGTTTGTTTAAAAAATAACCTCTTATGTTTTTGGGGTTTGAAAAATGAATAATAACTGAAAATCCCGTCTAAATATACTACTCCCAGATGCCTTGTGCGGACCGCACAAAATCAACTGCGGCCGCACAGGCTTCCCTATGATCTGCAGTGACTGGTCTTAGTATTTTGGCTATAACTTTCTCTACAGACACGAAGGGCTACAACTTTCATTTTTGAATTACCTCAAAAATCTTTGTAGATAAAAAGATATTGGCTTCTGAAATCGGACCACAAAAATGTTCTTCACCGCGGACCGCACAAAAACTAGTGCAGCCGCACAGGCCTCTACGCGGCACAAGTCCATATCGTGTGGACTGTACTGGCCTGTTTAGAGGCCTTCCACCTCTCTGAGCCTGCAACAACTCCATTTTTAAGCCTAAGATATCTCAAAACCTACCCGAAACTCACCCGAGCCCTCGGAACTCGAAACCAAGTGTACACAAAACCTTAAAAACATCCTACGAACTTATTCGTGTAATCAAATCATCAAAATAATATCATGAACATCAAATTAAACCTCAAGATCGATGAAATATTGTCAAAACTTCTTTAAACATCAATTTTTGCAATTTGAGTCTGAATCACCTCAAATGACATCCGTTTTTCACCAACTTCCACAAAAATGTCTTAAATCATATTTAAGACCTGTACAGAGTGTCGGAACCAAAATACGGGCCCGATACCATCATCTTCTAAGCAAATTTCATTTCAAATTTCTTTAAATAATTCCAGAAAACAATTTTCTTTATAAATTCATTTATCGGGCTTGGGACCTCGGAATCTGATTCCGGGCATACGCCCAAGTCCCATGTTTTCCTATGGAACCTTCGAGGCCATCAAATCATGGGTCCGGGTCCGTTTGCTCAAAATGTTGGTCGATGTCAAATTTATTCATTTCATAGTCAAAACTTATCATTTTTACAGATTTTCACATTTAAACTTTCTGGCTACGCACCTGGACTATGCATGCAAATCTAGGTGGTTCTAAGGCCTCGGAACATAGAATTTTATTGCAACAGAAGTGATGACCTTTTGGGTCATCACAACTAGTCAAGGAGAATGCAAGCAGGAAACACACGGCAAACATAAGCTAATCATATAATCATACGGAACAGCAATAACTGAGGCATAACAGGTGAGAACAAGATGACCGGGAATCACGTATCTAACAGGAACAGGTTGAGGTCTATAATAGACTGACTATATAGCTTATCGAATAGAACATGGTAACAGGAATTAAGACATACTAGTTAAAAGAGCAGTAAATAGGAAACAGAATCATATTGAAGTCTAACTACATAACATATAGAAGAGAACATAATAACAGAAATGGAGGCACACCAGTTAAAGAGATAGCCAATAGGAAGGGGAAGACGAATGAAATCCAAGAGTCTAGCCTTGGCTTTCAACCGGCTAGACAGTGCAACAAATCAAAGAAACTGAAATTGTGTAAGTGTGTATCAATGTGTGTTTGTGAGCATAGATGTCTAAGTTTGAGCGTGTGTGTTCGTGTGTTTTTAAAAAAATTAGAATGGTGAGGTTGTATAGCATTCAGCAGGGTAGAACAAGTAAGGTAAAGGAAATTAAGAGTTCACAAATAAGGTATGCAAATCATTATATCAATCAATTAAGGCTAAACTCAATCAATTAACATGATAGGATCCGAAAAGACCCCATAAATTAGGGAAAATCTCATACGAAATTAATTAGCACGCATAAATGGGGTTTAATAAGGTAAGAAATAAGATAGAGACCATTAATAGGTTGGTTAGAGAAAATCAAACCCAGAAATCAGGCCAGTAATATAATTAAGGAAAGTAGTATCAATTATAAGTTACATACAAGGGAAGAATAAATAAAAATCTTAGAAAGATACCAATTTTAAAATAAAAATATAATTTCAAATCGTAATTAAGCAAGTAAACCAACTAATCCATTTATTTAACATAGCCAAAATAAACGGGCAAGATCAATAAGGTAAATAACAGAATAACGGAAATTTAAGGATGTAGAAGCACATAGATGAAATATCAATCAAAGAAACTAGTCGAACAGTAAAGAAGAAAGGCCGGAGTTGAGCCTTTAGGAATTTTAAAGCATTTGCATAAACTTAAAAAGTTGAACAGTTTTTTTTAGGGAAAAACAAAAATCCGCCAACAATAATTAGAAGAACAGCAGAATACTAAAAGAAAAGTAACAAACAAACTCAAACCATTTCAGATCTAAGGGGATTTGAACGATTTAACCAGACAGTGCAACAAATCAAAGAAACTGAAATTGTGTAAGTGTGTATCAGTGTGTGCTTGTGAGCATTGATGTCTGAGTCTGAGCGTGTGTGTTCATGTGTTTTTAAAAAATCAGAATGGTGAGGTTATATAGCATTCAGCAGAGCAGAACAAGTAAAATAAAGGAAATTAAGAGTTCACAAATAAGGTATGCAAATCATTCAATCAATCAATTAAGGCTAAACTCAATCAATTAAGTCAGACAGAATTGGGGTTTAATAAGGTAAGAAATAAGTCAGAGACCATTAATAGGTTGGTCAGAGAAAATCAAACCCAGAAATCAGTCAAGTAATATAATTAAGGAAAGTAGTATCAATTATAAGTCACATATAAGGGAAGAATAAATAAAAATCTCAGAAAGATATCAATTTTAAAAGAAAAATATCATTTCAAACCCTAATTAAGCAAGTAAACACATTAATCCATTCATTTAACAGAGCCAAAATAAACGGTCAAGATCAGTGAGGTAAATAATTGAATAGCAAAACCTTAAGCATGTGGAAGCACAGAGATGAAACATCAAGCAAAGACACTAGTCGAACAATAAAGAAGAAATGCCGGAGTTAAGCCTTTATGCATTTTAAAGCATTTGCGGAAACTTAAAAAGTTGAAACCTTAGTTTTTTTAGGGGAAAAATGAAAATCGGCTAACAATAATAAGAAGAACCACAGAATACTAAAAGAAAAGTAACAAACAAACTCTAACCGTTTCATATCTAAGGAGATCTGAACGATTTGACCAGAAATAGTTAGGTCATGCAAAAGATAAATAGAAGTGAGACAAATTTGGTTTGAACCAGAGATTTGAAGCCATGAACACGAAGATACCAGCACTCACAAATATAGAGATGAACATAGCCAGGTTCATCGAGAAAAATGAAGAGTTGAAGCCAGGCATGTGCTGAATCTCTTCGAGACCCTATCAAACAACAAGGAAATCAAATAACCAGTATGGATAGGAGGCCAGATAGGGCCTAAGATCGAAGAGAAACCCCATGGATTGAAGGGGGATTCAAGTGAATCGGGGCTAGCATTAGGGAGAGGTTGAGAGATAAGAGAGGAGGTAGGGATTCAGGGGCGACAGAGTTTGAGATATAGGAAGGGTTTGGGGGTCGTTTGGTTAATAAAAAAGGAAATGAATCCTGGACCGTTGATCTTCTGAGATCAACGACCAGGATTCCATCCAGGTTGGGATGGGTTATTTGGAGATTGGGTTATGGGTTATATTTAAGTGGGCTAGGGTAGTTTTGGGCTAGGTCGGAAAATTTAACAAAATTAAAGAGGTTATTTGTTAAATACCCAATTAATTAATAAAATAATTTGTAAAAATAGTTAATTAAATGATAAAAATGATTTTTATGTATGAAAATAATTTGAAATAATTACTTAATATAATAAAAATACAAAAGATTATTTTCTTGTGAAATAAGATAATTATGCACACATGGGGCTATTATTGCAATTATATCCCTAACATGTACATATGGCTATTCATGAAATAATTAAAGCTCAGTATAAATATAAAATAATAAAATTAAGCAATAAAATTATCATAAAACCATTTGTGGTGCAATTAGTAATTATTTGGATAATAAAATGCTAGAATAAATTAATTAAAATCCTTTTAAAATTACAGAAAATTATGGAAAAATACTGGTTGATGCTTATTCACTATTTTGAAAGTATATATGCAATTTGAAATATATGAGGGAAAATTGGATATCCACAACTGCCCCTCTTTACTTGGGAAGGATGAAAGATTTGTCGGGTAAAGAAATGATGACCGATTTTGACTAAATAGGGTGTTTTGAAAAATAGAGGCCGCACCCTAGTCTCTAAGCTGCCTACATATCCCTGGTTTTACAAGAATCATGCCATATGTAATTTTGGTCCCAACGGTGAATGAAGCCGATGGAATTGTTATAGGAATGGTAGTATTTTTCGAAAAAGGTTCTTTTGTAGAGTTATGAAGGTGAATCTGAGTTGTGACGAATGTATCACAGGGTAGGTATCTGAAAAGTAATAGAGTAAAGACAGGTGATTGATGGGAATCGGTTAAACGGCAGAGTATAGGTGGTTTGAGAGAGAACCGGAGCGAAGGTTGCCCCTGTTTGAAGAATGGTTACTTCCTGGGTTACCTGCAAACTTAAAACACGATGCATGCGAGTATATAGATTATTGCGAGAATTTAAACATGACGCAAATTCCCTTTGGACCATGAAGGTTGTCTTTGGATAGTGAAGATGACATCCTTAGGCCATGACGTCCCAGGCCATGAATCATGAGATAGGGGATTCACAGGCCATGAAATGATGTTCTCGGTCCATGAAAATGATGCCTCCAAACCATGACACATTTGAATAATGACGTGTAGTATTAAGAGATCCTCAGGCCATGACATGGTGTCTTCAGGCTATGAGGATGATGCATTCAGACTATGACGCCTTTGGACAAGTTGGCTATACGTCAACCCATGAAATGCAAATACATGATACCAAAGGTAATAACAAGGCAACACTTAGCTTTATGCAGAGCTTGGGGGCAGAGCTTAGCCCTAAGAGAAGAAGATAATGCAAAGTTTAGAATATAGCAATGCTTATGTACAGGGAGGCAAAGGGCAAAGCTTAGTCCCATGAGAAGGCAGTGCTTAGCCCTATGCAGATAGGGAGGCAGGGTTTAGCTTCATAAAATATTATATATATATATATACACACTTGAGATATGGCTTATGTGACGACCCAACCCGTCATCTCATGTAATTCCACCCCTATTTCCCCGTTATATGCTTATTCATGCTTCAATATGTGTCTTGGTGAATTTGGGTCAATTCGGATCGAGTTTGGTAGGAAATGGGACAATTAGTCTCTTTAATAAAGGATTAGTTTGAAAATGTCAACAGGATGTTGACTTGTGAGTTAGAGGGCTCGGAATTGATTTCCAGTGGTTCGGTTAGCTTCGGGGGATGATTTGTGACTTAGGAGTGAAATCGGAATTTAATTTGGAGTTTCGATGTAGAATTAGGCTTGAATTGGCTAAGTTTGAATTTTGGCGAATTCCGGTTGATAGGTGAGATTTTGATCCGAGGGTCGGAATGGAATTCCAAGAGTTGCAGTAGCTCCATTAGGTGATTTTGGATATGCGTTCAAGGTTTCAGGTCATTTGGAGGTGTTTAGGTCGGGTTTTTGATCGAATGTGCAATTCGGAAGTTTTTAAGAAACTTAGGCTTTGATTTGATGAAAATTGAGGATTTTGATGGTAACGATAGTGTTTTGATGATTTGAACAAGTTTGAATAGCGTTATAGGATGTATTGGTACTTTTGGTTGAGGTCTCGAGGGCCTCGGGGTGATTTCGGGTGGTTAAACGACGAATTTGGATGTTTGTTGCAGGTCTGGTGTATATGGCTTCTGGTATTTCTGCATCTGCGGAAAAGGAGCCGCATAAGCAGTTTCGCAGATGCGGCTATTATGTCGCAGAAGAGGTCCTCGATGGACCTGGTCAATTCCGCAAAAGCGGATGTTTGGACGCGTAAACGGTTCCGCAAAAGCGAAAAAAGCACCGCAGAAGCGGTAGCAGGGAAACCGCAGAAGCGGATGTCTGATTGCATAAGCGATGCCTGGGGAATTTAGTGAGAACCGCATAAGCGGTCAATCGGCCGCAGAAGCGGTCCCGCACAAGCAATAGAGGGACCGCATAAGCGAAAATCGCTGAAGGATTTTAATGAATCAGTGTTCGCAAATTTCAGAAATAAGAAAACATTTTAGACTTCGGGAAAAGGCGATTTTGAGCGATTTGGAGAGGATTCAAAAGGGATTCCATCAGGTATGAATTTATAGCCTCGAAATATGTTGTTATGGTGTAAAAACAAGGATTAAACACTGAAAATCCAAGGATTTAAGGGATAAAATGGAAGTTAGGGCTTGAACCTAAGAGAGTTTAAATTGACGATTTGAGGGGTCAAATAGACTCCGATTCTTGTGTATTTGGTATGTACAGACTCGTGGTGAGATGAGGATTCCGGGAATGTGAATTTCATAATTTTTTGAGACATGGGCCCTGGGCTCGGGTTTTGCCAATTTCGTGTTTTTGAGTATTTTTTGAGTTCTTTAGATTGGGTTATGTCCCATTAGCATATTATAATGTATTCCTTATGGTTTTGATCAGATTCGGCAGCTGAGGAGGTTGATTCAAGAGGAAAAGGCTTAGCGGACTAGTCTCGTGACTGGTTTGAGGTGAGTAATAGATGTAGATAATGACCTGAGGGTTTGAAACACTGGTATATCACACTGTGACGCTATATTGAGGCGAGACACGTACTCTACGATGAGTGCGGGGTCGATTGTGATTTAGGACTATGGCCTACTCCGACCGAGTGATGTTGTACTATATCATTGGCTAGAAATTAGCTGATAAACCTCCTACTTGGATGGTTATGGATATATTTGGGCTATATGCCGGTTATTTGGATCCCGTAGGGATTATTATCACTGTTTCCATGACGTATAGCATGTTTTCATGATATCAGTCATGAGTTAAATATTGTCTCGAAATGGATAGTAAAATTCTAAGGTTTTTAACACCTAATTATAATTTCTGATAATTGGAACTAAAAATGGTAAGTTTGACTGTGCTCGTGTGGCTTGCATGCATATAGCTGGACTGATAGTGGATCAGGCTATATGCCACAGCGGTGTGTTATTGATATTGCGCTTGGGCCGTAGGAGCCCCTCCAGAGTCTGAACCCCCACAGTTAGCGCTGGGTACCCAATGGATCGGGCTACGCGCCGTAGCGGTCATGTTCATTTGCATTGCATCCATGCATTGATATCTATTTGATTTATCTATCTCTACTTGTTGTATTAGACTGTTAAATGTGTAGGAGTACTGGTTTAGCTTCACATTGTTATATTTTCGGGATTTCTTGCTATCAGCCATTATACACGTCTATTACCACTGAGTTGGAAGTACTCACTTTACTCCCTGCACCATGTGTGCAGATTCAGGTACCTCGGGAGCTTAGCTGAGTTACCTTGCTGTTTCAGAGTATTACCGGAGTTGTCGAGGTAGCTGCCTGACATCCGCAGGACACTCCTCCTCCTGTATCCCTTTATATTTTTCTGCAGTTTAAAACATTGGTATTACTGAAGTCTTGTTACTCTGTATTTGGTAGAGCCTCTAGACTCATGACCCCCAGGTCTTTGGGAGATTATTCAGTATTGTTTGATATTCGAATTATTTCTACCTACCAGTTAAACTTTTAGCTTCACTATTATTAAATGATATTTAATTCATTAGTTTTGAGCTTCATGCTCGGGTTGCGAGTGCAAATGGTCAGGCTTGCCTAACAATTGTGTTAGGCGCCATGAGTCATGAGCCAGTTAGTAGAGTCTCGCTGATCGGTACGGAGACGTCTGTATTTATCCTCGAGAGGCTGCAGAACTTTTAGGAAACACTTCATATTCTTGAACTCTTGTCGTGCGGCTTTGTTGTTCCGAGAACTAAATTTTAGTATTCTATTCTCTCGCAGATGGCGAGAACTCGTGCTACCGAATGTGGCAGACGACCACCATTTCCACCTGCTAGAGGCCGTGGACATGGTCGTGGTCGAGGTCGAGCAGGAGGGGCAGCACCAGTTGACCCACCAGTTACCCCTATTCAGGACCAGCCTCCAGCTGTTGATGCTCTAGCAGCACCTGTTCAGGCACCGGCAGTGCCTATTGTGATTCCTAGTCTTCAGGAGGCTTTAACTCAGATCTTATCTGTCTGCACTGGTCTGGCTCAGGCAAATTCAGCCTCTACTGCCGCTGCTACTTCTCAGACCGGGGGTGGTCATCAAACCCCCGCCGCTTACACACCCGAGCCGGTCGTGCAAGGATTACAGGCACCAGAGGCAGCCCCAGCTCAGCCAGTTGTACCAGTTGTGTAAGACCCCGGAATTTTTTTTTTTCGAGTAATTTGAGATTTCGTCGTGCCAAAGTAGGCTAAATTATTTTATTTCGTGTGCAAATAAGGATTTATGATATTACAGATATCAATTGGATATGGTAATAAGTGTATAAGTCTTATTCTAAGTGATTTGGGGTCTAAGGAGAGGCCTAAGTCTAAGCCAAGTTGGAAAATTTCATATTAGATGAAAGTTGTAAATGAGTGTGCACAAGGCATCACTTTGGGCGATCATACCTCCAGTTATATAAGGAGTTGTGTGATACACAACCTATCAAATTAAAGCCCTTTTAGTCTAGTTTCTAATGCAACAAACCGTTCGTCATTTGGAGGTGTATACAGAAAGTTATGGCCATTTTTGTGTTCCTTCTATCGCCAGCGCCTAGGGTAGCGCCGGGCACTAGCTGTGGCGCCAGGGATTTTGAGCTACTGGAATCAGCGCCACAAGCAGCTCCCAGTGCCACATGTGGCGCCCGAAATAGCCATATATCCTCATTTCGGGATTCATTTCCCCATTTTATTTTGGACGAACAT
>MU711326.1:125187-168732 GCA_026770625.1 Nicotiana glauca | reverse complement strand
TGGAATTTCAGCGTTTTCGATGTACCCGGCTATTTCTTCCAAAGTCGGGGTGAGTTCAAAATCTGAGAAGTGGAATACATTGTGCGCCGGGTCCCAGTAAGTGACTAGCGCTCTGATAATATCCCCTCGAGGTTGGATTTCCAACAAACCTGTAAGACCCTTCAGATATTTCTGGACTTCGTCTCGCCCTTCTTTGCCCAAGTCATTCCACCATAGCCGCAACTGGACCGGGATTTTAGTCAAGATTGAAAAGGGTTCATTTTGAATCGTGCTCATTCTGCACATTTATTAATGTGATTAAGCAAAAGTAAAATTTATTTGACTAAAATGATTCGATCATTTTTCACCTTTTTAAAAAAAATAAAAAATTGGTTTTTCGAATGCGGCCTTTCAGTACTTCGGGGATGAAGATTTTAAGGCTGTGTGAATCAACCGGTCAAAATCAAAAATGACCCAAAAGCGGCCATTTATGCAAAGTCAGTCTTCCGGCGTTCCTTTCGAGAACTTTCGGCTATTTTTGACAAAAACATCATCACCCGAAAAAATAAAAATTTTGACTTTTTTTTTGGGCTATTTTTTGCAAAAGTGAGATTGGACTCGATGAGGGTTGCCTACGTATCTCACACCCTGTGAGAATCAAACCGACGTAGTTTGCCCAAATAAAATAAACTATATCTGCAGACAAAATATTTTTTTTATTGGTAAACAAAACGAACTATTTTTTTTTTATTTTATTGACAAACAAATAAACTATTTTTTGAAAATAAAATCACATTTTTTTTATTGGCAAATAAACTATTTGAAAAACAATACTTTTTTTTATTGACAAATACACTATTTCAGAAAACAATACTCTTTTTGTATTTTTTCAACAAACTATTTAAAAATAAAACTCTTTAATTTTTCTTTTTCTTGACAAATAAAACAAACATTTTTTTCTTTTTTATTGGCAAACTATTTTAAAATAAAAACTTCCCCTTTTCGGCAAATAAAAACACTTTTTTTTTCTTTTTTCTTTTTTCTTTTTTTTTCCTCAAAAATCCGGCAGAGTTTCGACACTACTTGAGCATTAGTTTCTGAAAAATAAGTAGTTATCTCTCTACACCGCTATTTTCCTCTTCTTCTTTTTTTTTTTAATTTTATTTTCCCCAATGTTCAAAGCCGGTCAGCATGCAGTCCGAAGCAAATAAATGCGTAAAACAAACAGGATGCAGCAGGATGGTCTTTTTCATTTCAGGTTGCCTGTCCTAGATGGACCCAACCCCTGTGTTAGGTCCCCTAAGTCAAATGCAACATGATGCAAATAAATGTTCCTACTAGGGATCCGGCATGAGGTTTTGTTATACTAGGTTAAAACCTGGGTGTTTGTTCAAGACCGTGTACCCGAGCAGACAACTCGAGTCGAGGAAGGAGCTCCTTTCCGGGAACCAAAAGGCCAGCCGGCTTAGAAACTTTTCGAGCCTCTTTCTTATTTTAAGGTATGACACTAACAGAACAGGGAGTCTCGACCAGCGAGCACATCCCCAAAGATAAGAAGAGAGGGGTTTCGGCACAGTATATATATACAATTCAAATAATATTAAAGCGGTAAAGCATTTAGCATTGTTTTCATGAAACACGTAGAAAATCAGATAATAGACACTCCAAATACAACAAATATAGCAAGCTCGAATTCATGAACCCTGAACCAAAGTTCTGGGTTAATTCCCCAGTGGAGTTGCCAGAGCTGTCACACCTCCTTTCGGCGCTACCGCACCCCCCTGCTAAGGGCATGGTAGTGGGAGTTTTTCCAATTAAAGGACAATCGAAACGGGATTTGATTATTGAGAAAATGGAGTCGCCACTTGAGAGATTTATGGTGTCCCAAGTCACCGGTTTGAATCTCGAATCGAGGAAAAAGTTGACTCCGTATTACAATCTACGAACCAGAAATCCGGATAAGGGATACTGTTAACCCGGGAGAAGGTGTTAGGCATTCCCGAGTTCCGTGGTTCTAGCACGGTCGCTCAATTGTCATATTTGGCTAAATTATCTGACTTTTTACAAATATCAAACTTATATGCAAGTTAAAAAAACTCTTTACTGCTTTTATTATTATTTTAACAAAGAATTGCAACTTTGTGAAAATGTATTTCGAACCACGTCGCACCAGTACACCCGTGATTTTTGACACATTTAGACTCCATTGAGATTTGCATTTGGGTCACATAAATGTGCACCCGAGTTTAAGGAAATAAAATTATTTAAAGTACGCGCCTAAAGAGACTAACGCGTTGTTATCTTTTAGGAAGGCTGTGAAACTTGCTAAACGGACAGTCCCGAAATCTAAGTATTTTAATATATATATTTATGAGGGCCTCGCAATTTGTGCATTTTATTTGGCGAGGCTCGTCTCGTTTATTTTAAAAGGATAATCCTAAACTGATTACATTTTCCTATTTTTTGTTTGTCTTTAAAAATGAAAGAATAAAAAAAATCCTAATTAAATTACATGCTTAAGAATTGTTATAATCGAGTTCCGAACACGGTTTGTTAAATCATAAAATAGTTGCAATACGGGCAGTCCGTTTACCAAAGTGGGCTTAGATCTACACGGATACATATTTCAAACGAGATTTGAGTCATCTGTGATAACGCTGGCCCACAATTGTCCGCCAATCAATTTGAACAAAACATTTCTGAGATCACTTCAAGTTATTCAAAAAAAAACGTATTCAACAACTGTATTAAGGAAAAATCGACATTCACCTATTCAAAGTGATTATTCGAATTCTTATTTAGGACCCTGCTTACCTACTGAATTATTGGCAATCACAATTTATTAGTGCTATTATCATTCTCAACCCAAAAGCACCAATACACTAATCTGAAATTCATACTATACAATTTCACTTAATGCCAACTGCTATCTCCGCTTGATCATGCTTGTGAATTAACAAAATAATAAACTAATGCCTAATCAAATTGTCACTACTACCCACGACTTGGTTCTCAAATGAAAAGAACTACTGGAATGAATTATAAAAATAGAAAATCATGTAACTTTGCCTTTTACAACCATTATTCCTCTCCTACTAGAGTTTCGAATTACATTAAAACCTTAAACAGATGCATGCCTTAGATTAGCATAATAACTGAACTCACACTAAAAAAAACAGCTAATAAAGACTCTCAATCCGTTTTGTGAAAGTATTTTATTGATCTATCACAACAATTAATTACCACTGGTGATTAACGCATTTTAACCATATTAATCCGAGAAATAGTAACTCCTATAGTCCGACATAGTCCAATTATACAAATGACACAAAAAAAACTTCAAATAAAAAGACTCTTTTTTACATTAAAACTAGACAGAAACAAAATGAATTCAGGATTCGACTTCCAACAGCATTTCAAACAGCACTTCCTTATATATTCCTCAAATCAAAACTACATCAAGCTTTTATAGTCCATAGGAGATCAAAGAGGTACCTGGAAGTTGGAATGAGTAAGAAGAAAAGGATCAGCAGCAGTAATAACGATACAGCAGTAGCAGATAGCAACAGAAGTCCAGCACACTCAGAAAACCAGTTTGCAATTTTTAGAAAATACCAAACGGCAACACAGATATACCAGAACCCAGGAATGATACCAAAATACCAACAGCATCACAAACAGAAAAAGAATGTTTTCAAAAACGAGACAGGACAGTAGATTTTTTTTATTTCTGTTCTTCAGACTCTCCAATAAAAAAAACACTCAGAATCCTCAATTAAATAGTAACAAACTGATTCTGGTTTTCAGTAGTAAAGAAGACCTCACATTTTTAGTGTTTAGCTCTCAACCTATTGAAATTTTTAGGGTAGAAAAACTCAGCTTGGATTTCACTCTTAAACTCTGAATTTCTGATGTACCAAATCAAGCCTAGACTCTCTAAAAAATAAACTGACTTCCCAAAGTTTTTTCTAGATTTTAAAGACCAGTCCCCCCCCCCCCTTTTGATTCTGTTTTCCAACCTTTTAATAGGCATCCCCTTAGTGCATTCCTCACTCTTAATATTATCTTTCAATTTCCTTTTACCCCATTATCCTAGTGCTGATTATTTAACCAGTTTGCAATTTTTAGAAAATACCAAACGGCAACACAGATATACCAGAACCCAGGAATGATACCAAAATACCAACAGCATCACAAACAGAAAAAGAATGTTTTCAAAAACGAGACAGGACAGTAGATTTTTTTTATTTCTGTTCTTCAGACTCTCCAATAAAAAAAACACTCAGAATCCTCAATTAAATAGTAACAAACTGATTCTGGTTTTCAGTAGTAAAGAAGACCTCACATTTTTAGTGTTTAGCTCTCAACCTATTGAAATTTTTAGGGTAGAAAAACTCAGCTTGGATTTCACTCTTAAACTCTGAATTTCTGATGTACCAAATCAAGCCTAGACTCTCTAAAAAATAAACTGACTTCCCAAAGTTTTTTCTAGATTTTAAAGACCAGTCCCCCCCCCCCCTTTTGATTCTGTTTTCCAACCTTTTAATAGGCATCCCCTTAGTGCATTCCTCACTCTTAATATTATCTTTCAATTTCCTTTTACCCCATTATCCTAGTGCTGATTATTTAATCAGTTAGTGCACATTTCAGCCCCTTAAAATCAGCAATGAGTGCCACTCCTACTAAGAAATGTTTCCACTTAGGCTAATAGCAGCCCTAGTTTAATTATTAGGTAATTTAACTCCCCAAACTACCCCTTAACTATCCCTGATTTATTCTACCCTTCAGCTATAACCAAATTCTCCTAACAACTGAACTAATTCATCTCATTACTGACTCTTAATCAACACAAGCACATCAAAACTGAATTCAAACTAAAAACAACAGCTATAACCAAATCCTTAATATCAAATAATGATTCAAGGCAGACAATCCAATTCAAGCAATCATGGCACCAAACAAAAGGCATTGATAATGTGAGCAAAACTGAATATCAAATAGACGTTCAAGCAATTATCAGGCTTAAAACACAAAATTAACACAGAAAGAAACCAAACGGATAACCTACTGGGAGAAAATATACCATATGGTCATGCTATTCTATCAATCAAACCTGAAGAACTAATTGACGACATGTATTCCATCGACTATACAAGCCATATTGTACAATAATTATCGACAAACAATCAGAAAAAGACCATAGGTGATTCGAGTGGCATGTGACAGAAATAGTGAGTTATAAGGAAACTAATTAACCGACGAATCTACTCACATTGATTATATAATTTACAACATATACCTAACAATAAACAGAAGAAAAATTTGACCAAATAAAAAAGGTCTGTTTTGGGAAGAAGAAGAACAATGAACAGAAAGAAAATAAAACCACTATAACAACACAAATGAGTAAAAATAAACCAAAATAAAAGAGAGAGAAATACCTCAGAGATGAATTTGGGAACAGGCGAACCCAAGTTCGAACTCAGACTGGATTTTTGGGGTCAAACTGACCTTAACCGAGTGTTCTCAACTGAGAACACTTCGGATGAGGTCGATTGGACACCTAAAACCTCATCAATTTGGACGGATTCCCAGTTTGGAATTTCTAGGGTTCTTGGGGTCTGATTTGAGGCTCGAACGATTCTAGCTAGATTCGAACCAAACCAAGAGTGGTTTGATAACGAGGGAGGTCAGGGGAATGTCTGGTGTAAGTTTGGGGTTGGTTCATGTTTGGCTCGAATCTTCAAACGAAGATTCGATAAGTTCCAGGAAGATTCGAACCAAACGGGTGGTGGAATCGGATTGGGGGTGGTTAGAAGGCTTTATGGTGTTAATTTGGTGACCGGCGGCGTTGTTGCCGCCGGGTTTCACGCGAAGGGGAGGGGAGGCGGCTAGGGTTTGGGAGGGGGATAGTCTATGATAGAGACGATGATGAACAGGGAAGGGAGGGGGTGTTTGGATTGGGGGGCTGGGTAAGAGATTGAACTTATATAGTGGGGGGGTAGCTTGACCTTGGTCGTTCGATCAAGAGATATCGATGGCTTGGATCAATTCACTTAAATAAAACGGTGTCGTTTGGTCTCATTAAGAGACTGGGTTGACCCGGGTAAAATGGACCGGGTTATGGGGGAAACTGGAGACCGTTAGATTTAGGTAGATGGACGGCTCAGATTAATCAACTGAAACGACGTTGTTTGAATTTGGTTGGGAGCTTAACTGGACCGTTAGATTTGTTTGATCAACGGCCCAGATTTAAGGCACCTAAACGACGTCGTTTGGACTTCTGAAAGACCAGGTGTATTGGACTGGGTTATGCATTTCTTTGAGCCTGATTTTTAGTTTAAACTTTTGGCCCAATCCGATTTTGTCAACTCTTTATTTCAATTCTTCCTTTTCTTTTATTTTTCTTTCTTAATTCCTAATTACCAAAATTCTAAATTAAATTGTGAAACCAAAATTATCTTAAAAATACTAATTATCTCTTAATAATAATTATCACATAATATTAAATACCAATTAAAAATAAAATCACACAATTTGACATTAAATGTTAAAAAAATGCAAAGTACATTATTTTTTATTTTTCATTTTTTTTGTAAAGCACATATAATTACTCACAATTGTAGAATTAAATCCTACATGCAAAATGCGACATATTTTGTATTTTCATTAATTTAGACACACATAATCACGCAAATACAAACGCAAGAAATTACCAAAAATATCACGAAAAATTCACAAAAATGCACACCATAAAACAGACAATTTTTGTTTTGATTTTGTGGGAGTAATTCAATGTGAGGCAAAAATCACGTGCTCACAGTTCTTACTGTGAATCCATATACCCTTATTCCCTTCTGTATATATGTGTTTGAGTTAAAAGTTCAGGCATGGTAGTATCCAAATTGTTGCTCATGTCTGGATTTGATCCTTTAATGGATCCTAATCCCCAACCAATGTGGTTAACAGGCTGGTTGGGTTGTTCCAGCACTCTTCATTGTTGGGTTTGACCACTAGCCTGTCTTGGCTTTCCCCAGAATCACCTCTATTGCACTCACACTCTCTCCTAGTTTCTATGTTTTGTCCCCCCTCTTATGAGCTTTGCTTTGGGACCTTGAGTTCCCTCTGAACTTGGACATTTGAGGGCTGGCCCTTCCACACTGCACTATAATTCAATTCTGTAATGAATTTGGGTGTAAGCACTACCCAGAGTTCATGAGTCTCTTGGGAACTCTGACACACCCAAAAATGAGAAAGGCTTTGGGAATTTGATCCTTTGGAGTTGGTTTACTTCATGCTTTAGACAAAGGTCTGAATCAGGCTCTCCTTGGTTGGGATTTTTAGCTTTCTGATGTAATTTTATTTTTTCTTTCCTTTATTCATTCTGGTCTGTAATAATTTGTAATAACTTATGGGGTTTATAATGAAAAGGGGACGGTTACTCATGTATGCATAAGGGTAGATATCATGTTCATAGGTATTTACTTCTGCAAATCATGTCAAGTTCTACATTTTTTTTTCATTTTTGCATATAGAAACCATGCCTACAGGTTCTGTATTTCATAAAGACACCCTGTCTTTAGGTTCTGCACTTCAGCATTTCAGAAATCCTATCTTTAGGTTCGGCACTTCTGCATTTTTATAAATCCATATCTATAAATTTCTGCACTTCTACATTTTAGAAATCCTGCATATAAGTTCTGCATTTCACACATATATATATCATGTCAATAGTTTCTGCATTTCTGCACCTCATATAGAGAACATGTCTATAGGATTCTGCATTTTGCCTATCATATAGAGAGTATGTCTATAGGTTTTTCCTAAATTCTGCATATGCATCCATCGCTAGGTAAACGATATGTAGGTTTAAATAATAATCAGTATTTTAGATACCACGCCTATAGGATTTCTGCACTTCTATAAACGTTTGAAAATCATTATCACCTAGAAAGCATGCCTATAGGAGCTATCAACTAATTCTGAATCGTTTATTTTGCCTATAAGTCTAAAAATCAGTTGTAGCAATGCTTAATATCTGCATAACTTATGTTTTTTCTGTAACCAACAAGTCTTCTTCTTCAAAATTAGTATACTTCTGCATTAATAGATATCATGCCTATAGGTTTCACCTAGGTAAGCCATAAGGTAAACTAGTTAATTAAATTAGACTTTGTTAAATTCCAACCAGCAGGCAGGTCTAATTCAGGTTTCTCATTTAAAACATGTAATAGATCAGTCTGCCTCCCTCTCCCTTTAAGTTTAATTAAGACCATAACTAGTACGTGCAAGACATGTTAAACTATATGTTTCTCTTTGTTTCTTTAGGAGGTCTATTTGAGCCTTTCTATTTGTTATGTGTTTTTCCACATATTTGTTACATGTGTTTTGACTGTCGCCTTAGACTTTTATCCTTTTACACCACAAAAGCCAAATTTCCCTTCCCTTTAGGACTAGTAGGCCCAAATACCTCTGGGACTGATAGGATCGACACAGATAGTAGCATGCAATAGGAAAACGAGACCATTTCGCGTTTAATACCTTAACGGAGTTGGAAATGGTAGATATGGATATGATCACCACGCGATATCACCACGTGTATAAACGGTTACCGGGTGTTGTGTGGGGTGATCCATATTGTTTATAAACCTAGGACCCCATCCCTTTACTTGTTTATTTTTCAAAATTTTGAAAATTGCTCAATTTTCAGCTTCTTTAACCTCTTACTTGCATCAATTATGTGAAAACCCCTCTCTTTTACTTGGTTACTTTCAGAACTTTTAAAAACTACTTTCTTCCCAAAATTTTTGTTTCTTTAACTTAATTGCTCGCAAAAATTATGTGCAAGCCCCTTCCCTTTTACTTGTTTATTTTTAGAATTTCAAAACTATCTTCTTCTTAAACTCCAACCCCTTTAACTTCTTTTATTGCTTGCAACCGTTATGTGAAGACTACCTTGTATTTGTAATTATTTCTTGAACTTAAAGTTACAATTATAGCATGGTCGGGAACCACGCTAGTGGATCTTGAGGGGTGCCCAATACCTTTCCCTCAAGATAATTTCAAGCCCTTACCCGATCTCTGGTTTTCTAAATCAAATTTCTTCTTAGTGTCCTAATGCACTTAATCATTAGGTGGCGACTCTTAAATTGCAAATGCCATTCCCAAAAAAAATGAGTTGTCCGCCCAAATGTCATAAACCCGATTTTGTGAGAAAAAGGGGCATCGACAGCATGGAGACTCTGCTAGGGATTTCTTTAAGGCTTTTACCATTTCATGCTATTTGTGACTTTATTTTTCTTTACATTTCTTTACTTGTTTAAAGTGCCTTTAAGTATTTATCCCTTCTTCTACTACGAAACTGACTTGGCTCTTCATTTTTTTTAATGTTTTCTTTTACCGCTTTCCTTTAATGATGTTGTAAATTATGGGTAACTGTTGTAATTATTACTTTATGAACATGAAAATACGTGAAAACTTGTTATTTATTATAACTGCATTTTCAACATCATATTCCTCTCGTGCCAAACAAAATACCATAGCAACGCTTATAATGAGTGGTTGTGCTCTTCCGATATTATTACCCCCTAAAACTAGCAAAGGTATATTTGCGGTAAAACCAGTCGATCAACGGTGTAGTCGACGGTTCCGTGCCTTTCCCTCTTGAGTTGTCCGCTCAAGGGTACCAATCTAATACCCCATAGAAACCCTACTATGTTTAATTGTGCATGCATTATTGTCAAACCTAGCAGAGTCGGTTATGTTATCCGCATAATAACTCTTTAAAATAGTCTTGTCCAAAGTCCACTGGGTTTCCTTGAAACCCAAACGGAACTACCACATTTTGTGCATTTATTTGGAGAACTAAATGCTTCTTATGCCAATTATTGATATTTAATAGTCTAGTCTGGTGGGGGTAAGGGTCTAACACTTTTTGTCTTGCATAAATGAGGCATGAGGTCCCCAGATTCCGCATAGTCACTAACATCAACCCCAAATTGTTAAGTTGGTAGGAAGATCTTCATTCCAGTGATCAAGCTCTTGTCCGAAAATATCTAGGAAACATACCTTCTCTCCTAGAAATTCAACCCTACAGCAAATCATAGAAGATGCCACTCTATTCTGGGAATGTGATAGGTCGGTATTCCGCTTTGGAGACATTGAGATGACACCTTTGCTTGAGGAGATAAGAGGACTGGCTGGAATACCGTGGGAAACTCCGGGTTTGTTGATGTCGGAAGACCGTAAAGGTAGAGGTTTTCTTAAAATGATGGGTCTAAAGAAGAATCCTGACTTGACATGTTTGAAGGAGTCGTACATTCCCTTTGACTATTTGTACGAAAGGTCCAAATCTTACCGTACTTATCCTGACGAGTTCGCCCTTACATCATTGGGGCATATCCATCGAAGGGTCTTTGTCTTCATGTTCTGTTTCTTGGGGATGATAGTGTTTCTAATTAAGAAAGCAAGAATTCATACCAGGCTAGCTATGGTCACCAAAACTCTAATGGAAGGAATTGATGGACAACCATTCAGGCTCGTGCCAATGATCATTGCGGAAATATACCGAGCCCTAGAAAGGTGTAAACAGGGAGCCAAGCATTTCGAGGGTTGTAATCTGCTACTTCAACTTTGGCTCATGGAACATCTCCAAAATGGTGAATACCGACAGGAAATCCATCACAGAGACTGGGACAATCATATCACCTTTCATCACCCGAAGCGAATGAATTACATGCCCAACATGTTCGCCCAACCAGAGAATGCTAGAGAATGGGTCGAACTCTTTGATAATCATACTGAGGACCAAGTGCAATAGATGTTCGAGTTGTTCCCTACTGAAGAATTCATCGTTCGATCTAGGGATGCGCCATTTCGGATATTGATTAGTTTGAGGGGGACCTGCCCTTATGTCCCTCTTTGAGCTATGAGACAGGCTGTTAGGAAGCAGGTTATACCAAGGGTCGACAAGATGAGTCACTTCGAGGCTGACTTCTAGAATCACAATAGTCTATACAGGTGCAAGGCTCAGCATATGTGGCACTGCAAAATTGTCTTGGGAAAAGACACCATTGAACTGGATCACTAACATGCTGGTTGTACCCCACATTATTTAGGATGGCTGGAAGACAATCACAACGGTTTGGGTCAACCTAGGTTTGTTCGAGGTCACAGAATCATTGATGAAAAGGCTGAAGCACAAGTAAAATACAACCAACTGTGCAAGAGGATGCATGAATGTGAAAATGTGCACCTTGAAATACAAGAAACCAATCAAAAAATAATTGAAGAATTGAAGGATATGGCTGTCAGTGCCAACCAACGACTGATCTGCTTGTAACGGGGTATAGTGGAACTGGAAAAGAAATTTCCAAAGAGGGTCAAAGACTGCCGAGTTGCTAAAGGGAATAAAGGAGGACATATGGCCCGAGCTTACATGCTGCTAGGATTGCGCGAGCTAGGAGAGCTGTTCGAGGGAGCTAACACTGCCGAGTATGGGGAAGGTTCTTCTGGGACCAAATAGATAAGAGCTTTTCTGTCACGACCCAAATCCCGAACCTGGTCGTGATGGCGCCTATCGTGAAGACAAGGCCAGCTAGTCAACCCAATTCATCCTTTTAAAACAATTATTTAACCACAATTATAGTACAACATGGTTTAATAAAACCAAATAGCGGAAGTATAGATAAAAATGCGGAAATCCAACCCAACACAGCCCTAACCGGGGTGTCACAAGTCACGAGCATCTATAAGGATGAAATTTACATTTACAAGTCTAGAAGTACACTGAACATGAATAATGAATGTCATAGAAATAAAACGGTGCTGCGAACGCTAGCAGTCACCTCGCTAAGCTCTTACAACTCTGCCTCCAAATAGCCTATACCCACTGCCGGGTGAATAAATACCTGCAACTGCACACGAGGTGCAGGGAGTAAGTGAGTACTCCAACTCAGTGAGTAATAAGGTTAAATAACAACTGAGCAGTAAGAAATCACGTAAAGAAAGCCATCATGTTATATAGGAGCAGTGTAAACCCAACAGCGAAACTGTGAAATCTTTAGAAATATCTTAGCTTAGTTGAAAACCTCTTTTGAAAATGTCTTTTTCCAACAGTTAAGCAAATCAATGCAAAATAAGTAGTGCAAACAAGTGTCAACGCCCCCATTTTTCCTCGCGGAATCGGGTATACGACATTTGGAAGACAACTCTATTCCCGTTTGGGAATTGGGTTTTGGATTTTGGAGAGTCGCCACCTAATGATTATAGTGCATTAGGACACTTTAAGAAGAATTAAAGATGAAAACCAGAGTTGGGTAAGGGCTTGAGATTATCCCGAGGGGAAGGTGTTAGGCACCCCTCAAGATCCACTAGTGTGGTTCCCGGCCATGCTACAATTGTGACTTTAAATGCAAGCAAATAAGTGAACAAGCAATCATTGCAAATACTGGAAAACTGTTACAAATAAAAAAAAAGATTTAAAGATGCTGAAAATTACAAGATAACAGTTTTGCAATTTAAGAAGAGATACGTAATGAGGGGAGAGATCAAATAATGATGCAAATAACTTAGGGAAATAAACATTAACGGAAACTTGAAAAAGGTTTTGGGCAACTTTTGAAAAATCTGAAAATAACAAACTAATAAAGCGGGGTGGGGGTCCTAGGTTTATACATTACATGGATCATTCGCACAACACCGATACCTGATTGTACGCATAGTGTTATCGTGTAATCATCATCTCTATGTCTACCATTCCCACCCCCTTAAGGTATTAAAGCACGGAACGGTATCGTTTACTTACCGCATGCTACTACCCATCCCAATCCTATCAGTCTTGGGGGTATTAGGACTTCTAATCCCAAAAGGGAAAGAAAGGGATGGAGGTCTTTATGGAGCTTAAAGGATAAAATTCTACTTGACATTCAAAACAAGTAGCAAGTAAGAGGGGAGAACAAACAATCATACAAGGCTCAAATTAACCCCAGAAATCAAACAATCATTTAGTTTAGCATGCCTTAACAAATACTGGTTTGGTCTTAGATTAAATTAAGCAGCGAACGGACTGGTTCAACACATGTGTTTTAGGAAAAAATTCTGCATTAGGCAACTCGAATACAGTTGTCAGGTATCAAGGTATTCAACGCGAGTTAATTAGAAAAGTACTAATTTCAGAAGATAGGCTAATGCAGAAGAGTTTTTGAAAGAAAGAACAGACTGCAGACTTAGTTTAGAAATAAGTTTCAAAGAAAATCAGCGGACTGTCCGGCTATAAAACACAAAAATAATTGTAAAGAATTTCGGAGAAAAAATAGAACTATCTAAGGAAAAGAGTAAGCTGCAGAACGTTTTTAAAAGACGAGTTCAGGAAGACTAGAATTTAGTTGGAAAACGCTTAGGCGGAATATTAGAAAAGAAATTGTTTCAGAGAAGATGCAGATTTGAAGAACTCAACTTTTAGGACAAATATACACTGATTCGAGAGAGTTTCATAAAAAAGATTAAGGCTTTTGAAAACGTTACTGAATTAAGGCGTTAAGGACCAGTTAATATATTATTATCAGACGTATTTGATGCGAAATCCTATAGGCATAATATCTACATTTGATTTTCCAGAACATGTTAAATAATTTATGAAGAGATGACTGTTTTTAATTAATCCTACGGTTTGCATAATGAATATGCATTCCCTATAGATATGATATCTATACATGAATTTTCAGTAAAGCTTAGAATTCCTATAGGCAGGATCTCTACATGCGTTAGTTATAGAATATGAGCGTTAAATCCTATATACATGCTTTCTATGTGATTTGCAGTATAGTTAAACATTAAACTCTATAGGCAGGATTTCTAGGTGACTTGTAGCATAATTAAACGTTAAACCCTATAGGCATGGTATCTATGTGATTGAATCAGAGATGTCAAACAGACCTATAGGCAGGATTTCTAGAAAAAGAGAGTCCTAAAGAAAGATATCTACCCTTATTGATGCAAGAAAATAAAGACCTCTCCCACACCATTTCACTATAATCCCCGAGTCCGAGTTTTATACAAAATGATTACAACCCAATGAATCAAACTAGAAATTAAGAGATACATCAAAAGCTAACAGCTAGATCCGAGCAGCCTAATTCAATCCTAATGTCCAATAACATGTATTTAACCAACTTTAGGATCCAGATTTCCCAAAGCCCTCTCATTATCCAGGGTATTTCAAAGTTCCAAGGAATCTCAGGGATTCCCGGCATTGCTTACACCCAAGATACCATTAGAATTTGGAACAGTGCAGTGTGGAAAAGCGAGCTTTCATGCATCCAAGTTCAGAGGGAGCTTAGTGGTCCCAAAGCATGGCTTACAAGAGAGGGGTAGAACTTATAGTTAGAAATAAGTGTAAAGTGAAAAGTAATTAGGGGTCACGACAGGTGGCGTGGTCATACCTATCCATAAAGTAGGCCGGCACACCCCTGACCACTTGTTTAGGTTAAACAAGTTAGGAGTAGACCTTTGAAGGTCAGACCTAATTCTGGATAGTGATTAAGACACTATCAAACTCAAGTCCAAGGCTCAAACACATAAAGGGGAAAGGGGAGTGGAAATTGATTGAGTTAGGGGTTCAAAGAACCCAGTTCAGAGTAGACAGCAATGTTAAGTTGTTGCTATGGTTTGAACCACAACTCACACACAAAAGGGAAAGGGAAAGGGAGTTCACATAAAAGAAGTAGTAACAAAGTTGCAACAACAGAATGAAGGAAAGCATAACAGAACTAGGATTTAAACACTTAATGGAGGAGCATTATTTAAACTAAAAGGAACATACCAGTTGCAAAGTAAGAATAAGCAGAATAACAGAGCAAGCAGACAGCAGGAAATCAGCAGGAACAAACTCAGGTTTCAGCAGAACACTTGGAAGTTCGAAGAGAACTCAAAGATATTTCAGAAAATAAAGAGGAGAAGAAAAGAGAAGAAGAGAGTAGGAGGCAGAATGCTTAATGTGTGTAAGAGTGCAACTCGAGAGTCTTAGGCTGTGAAAGTGTAGGTGTTAAAAGTGTAGAAGGGTAGCCTCCTTTTATAGTGCAGAAAACAAGTAAGAAAAAGGTAAGAAATAACCTTGAAATCAATCTCATACAATCTCCCTTCAGTCAAGGGATTTAATTTTCAAACGGGCAGAATAATTAAGGAAAGGGTTGATCGTGGCCGTTGATCAAAAGGATCAACGACCGGGATTAAAAAACATCCGAGCTGGTTAAATAGTTGGATCGGGGGGTCGGGTTTGGAATTGGGTCCGGTCCAATTGGGTTGATTTTAAGCTAAAATTGAAATGGAATTAGGGTTATAATTGAAATGAAATGAGGCCAAAACTTAAATAGCCAGTTTTCCCTTTTATTTTTATAAAATGATAGAAATGATTTTGAAATTAAATTAAAGGTACTGAATCAGTTAATGACATATAAATATTAATTTAAAAATACTGGAACCAATTTTATAATTATAAAATATTATAAAATCTTAAAGAGGCTAGTATTGCAATTATATGCAATTTAGTTTTAAAAAAATACCAAACAAATTTGTAAAAATATGCAAAAATCATGTTAGCTATACTTTGATGTAAGTATGAGAATAAAAATAAATTTCCCACCAAAATGATAGTTTTAGGAATAATTATCGAATTTTATGGTATAAAAATAGGCAATAAGTTGGTTTAAAAATCATTAAAATGCCAAAACCCTTTGGTGTACTTATATATGCTATTTTGAAAGTATTTTGGGTATAAAAATACATAGGGAAAAATTGGGTATCAACAGCTGCCCCTCTTTACCCGAGGAGGATGAAAGAGTTGTCGGATAAAGATATGATGGCCAATTTTGACCGGAAGCGGCGCTTTGAAAAGATTTTGACCGAGCTCTGGTTTATGAGATGCCTACATATCCCTGGTCTTATAGGAATCAGGCCGTATGTAGTTCAGGAACCATTGACGGAACATGCTGATGGAGATTTAAAAGGATGGACACAACGCTTGGGGGGAAGCAAAAGGTGTTTTGAAGTCGATAGGCTATGGGAGCCGGAGTGGAATCGCTCCTGCTGAGAAGGACGGTGCCAGCCGGTGTACCTGCAAGTGAGCAATATAGGCGTATATTGTGCATAGACTAAAACATGATGTAAGTTCCCATCGGACCATGAATGATGTCCTCGGACGGTTAGGATGACGTCCTTGGACCATGATATCCTGGGCCATGAGGCGCAAAATTAAAGGATACGCTGGCTATGAAATGACGTCCTCGGGCTGTGATAATGGTGCCTCCGAACCATGATGCCTTTGAATAATTATGTGCAAGATATAAAGTGGGGTCCTCGGGCCATGGCATGGTGTTTTCGGGCTATGAAAATGATGCCTCCGAACGATGACACCTTTGGACAGTTTGGCGATATTTCAGCCCATGAAATGCAATATTTGGCGGTATTTCAGCCGATGCAAAAGCATAAATGCCGATATTCCAGCCGACGGAAATTTAAATGAGACAACCAATGTTTCAGCCGATGCAAGAAATGTAAATGGCGATATTTCAGCCGGTAGAGAATTTAAATAACACAGGTGATGTTTCAGCCGATATGAAAAGTAAAATGGCGATATTTCAGCCGATAGAAATTTAAATAAGACAGACGATGTTTCAGCCGATGCAATAAATGTAAATGGTGATATTTCAGCCGCCAGAGAATTTAAATAAAGTTTGGCGATGTTTTAGCCGATGCAAGAAATGTAAATGGCGATATTTCAACCGACAGAAATTTAAATAAAGTTCGGCGATGTTTCAGCCGATGCAAGAAAAGTAAATGGCGATATTTCAGCAGACAAAAATTTAAATAAGATAGGTGATGTTTCAGCCGATGCAAGAAATGTAAATGGCGATATTTCAGCCGACAGAGAATTTAAATAAAGCAGGCGATGTTTCAGCCGATGTAAAAAGTAAAATGGCGATATTTCAGCGGACAGAAACTTAAATAAGACAGGCGACGTTTCAGCCGATGCAAGAAATGCAAATGGAGATATTTTAGCCGACAGAGAATTTAAATAAAGTTTGGCGATGTTTCAGCCGATGCAAGAAATGTAAATGACGATATTTCAGCCAACAGAAATTTAAATAAGACAGATGATGTTTCAGCCGATGCAAGACGTAAGTAAAGGTGGCGATATTTCAGCCACGCAAGTGGAGGTAGAGCTTAACCTCGGAAGGCAGAAGGTAGCCTTATGCAATGCAGAAAATGCGGATGGAGACAACGCTTAGTCTCGGAAGGAAGAAAGGTAGCCTTATGCGATGCAGAAAATGCAGATGGAGACAACGCTTAGTCTCAGAAGGAAGAAAGGTAGCCTTATGCGATACAGGAAATGCAGATGGAGACAACGCTTAGTCTCGGAAGGCAGAAAGGTAGCCTTATGCAATGGAGTAAATGCGGATGGAGACAACGCTTAGTCTCGGAAGGCAGAAAGGTAGCCTTATGCAGATAATGTAGGATGGAGACAACGCTTAGTCTTGAAAGGCAAAAAGGTAGCCTTATGCAATGTGGGGAAATGCAGATGGAGACAACGCTTAGTCTCGGAAGGCAGAAAGGTAGCCTTATACGATGCGGGAAATGTAGATGGAGACAACGCTTAATCTCGGAAGGCAGAAAGGTAGCCTTATGCAATGCGGGGAAATGCAGATGGAGACAACACTTAGTCTTGGAAGGCAGAAAAGTAGCCTTATGCAATAAGATAAAGCAAATAGTAAGAACAAAAAATTCTTAGCTGATAGTTGATCGTGATATTTCGGTTGTTGGGCCATTGCGTGCGGATAGCAAATGCTCATAGGCGCAATGATTCGATGCGGTTGCATAACATGTTTGGTAACTTTATGACTTGGGTGCCTGCATCCAAAGAAAATTGTGAGTTTTGTAAAGGGGAAAGGTTAGTTCACTCTTTCGTGGCTTCCGACGTCGTGCATCATTGGGGTAGCGTTGCTAAACAGCAGCTGTCATAGTCATGCATGTTTTAATAAATATAACATAAGTGGAAAATAGTTTTGTTTAAATAAACCAACGACTGCAACGTGGTTCAAAACACTACAACCTCTCTCGCTCCGGAATTTTGAAGGCCCTCCTCAAAATTCCGCCCCAGTTCACTAGCTGGCACTTCTGACGGTTGCACTGAACGAATGAAAATCAACTTTGGAATTTTGAGAGTCCTCCTCAAAATCCTGCCCCAGTTTACTGCGGTGACATCCTTGGTGATGAGCGGCTGAAGACCAACTTCGGAATTTTGAGGGTCCTCCTCAAAATTCTGCCCCAGTTCCAATAATAAGGGGAAAATGAGATTTTTATTAAATTGTGACTGAACCCATAGGGCTGCCTACATATCCCCTATTAAATGGGAATCAGGTCAGGTGTAGTTCAAATTACATCATAAAGCAATCATAGGTGATTACACATAATATTGTTTCGCTGCATCTGAGTTGATTGGCTTTGGCCAGACTTCTCCGTCCATTTCTGCAAGAATAAGGGCTCCTCCAGTTAGAACCCGGTGAACCATGTACGGACCTTTCCAGTTGGGAGAGAACTTCCCCTTGGCTTCATCTTGATATGGGAATATCTTCTTCAACACCAGTTGCCCCAGTATAAACTTCCTTGGCTTAACTCTCTTGTTAAAGGCTCTGGACATTATGTTCTGGTACAACTGACCGTGGCAAACTTCATTCATCCTTTTCCCATCTATAAGGGCTAACTGCTTATAGCGACCTTTTACCCATTCTGCGTCATCAACTCTGCTTCTTGTATGATCCTCAAGGAGGGAATTTCTACCTCGACTGGAATGACCGCCTATGTACCATAAACCAGCATGTAGGGAGTTGCCCCGGTTGATGTGTGAACTGTGGTGCGGTATCCCAGCAAAGCAAATGCTAACTTCCCATGCCATTGTTTGTGAATTTCGACCATCTTCCTTAGTATCTTCTTGATATTCTTGTTGGCCGCCTCTATAGCTCCATTCATCTGAGGCATGTAGGTTGTAGAGTTCTTGTGTTTGATCCTGAACGTGTCACACATTATTTTCATCAAGTCGCTGTTGAGATTGGAACCATTGTCAGTGATGACTGATTCTGGAATCCCGAATCGGCAAACAATACGATCACGGATGAAATCTGCCACAACTTTCTTAGTCACTGCCTTGTATGATGCTTCTTCAACCCATTTAGTAAAGTAATCAATTGCCACCAGGATAAATCTGTGCTCGTTTGATGCGGCAGGTTCGATAGGTCCAATGACATCCATCCCCCAGGCGGCAAATGGCCACGATGAGCTTGTTGCAGTAAGCTCGTTTGGAGGCACCTTTATCATGTCTGCATGTATCTGACAGCGATGACATTTGCGAACATATTGGATACAGTCTGTTTTCATAGTCATCTAAAAATACCCTGCTCGGAGTATCTTCTTTGCTAAGACAAAACCATTTATGTGCGGCCCGCATGTCCCTGTGTGCACTTCGTCCAATAATCTGGATGCTTCTTTTGCTTTGACACACCTTAGTAAACCCAAGTCGGCAGTTCTCCTGTACAGGATTCCCCCACTGTGAAAGAAGTTGTTGGATAATCTCTGAAGTGTGTGTTTCTGAGCAGCGTCAGCAAGTTCTGGATATTCTCATGTTGTCAAGTACTCCTTGATGTCGTGGAACCATGGTTTTCCGTCCGCTTCTTTCTCAACGTGAGCACATTAAGCTGGCTGATCATAAATCTTTACCGGGATGGGATCAATAAAATCATGTCTGGATTCTGGATCATGGATGACGAAGTAGTCAATGCGTCAGCGAACTCGTTTTGGACCCTGGGGACATGCTAAAATTCTGTCTTTGTGAATCTTTTCCTTAACTCCTATATGTGATGCAAGTAGGGAAGTATCTTAGAGTTTTTGGTTGCCCATTCTTCTCGAACTTGATGTATAAGCAGGTCTGAGTCCCTGATCACTAGTAACTCTTGAATGTTCATGTCAATGGCCATCTTGAGTCCCAGGATGCAAGCTTCATATTCAGCCATGTTGTTTGTGCAAGGGAACTTGAGCTTGGCGGATACCGGGTAATGCTGGCTGATTTCTGATACTAGGACTGCCTCTATGCCAACTCCTTTAAAATTGGCGGCCCCATCAAAAAATAACCTCCAACCATCGTAGGATTCTGCAATATCTTCTCCTACAAAGGACACTTCTTCATCAGGAAAATACATTTTCAGGGGTTCGTATTCTCCGCCGATAGGGTTCTCGGCAAGGTGATCTGTGATGGATTGACCCTTGATTGCTTTCTGAGTTACGTAAACAATGTCGAACTCACTCAGCAAGATTTTCCACTTGGCGAGCTTGCCAGTGGGCATGGGCTTCTGAAAAATGTACTTCAGCGGGTCCATCCTGGATATGAGATAAGTGGTGTAGGCACAGAAATAATGCCTCAATTTCTGAGCTACCCAAGTCAGAGCACAACAGGTGCGCTCTAATAAGGAGTACCGGGCCTCGTACGGGGTAAACTTCTTACTGAGGTAGTAGATGGCCTGCTCCTTTCTTCCCGTCTCATCATGTTGTCCCAGAACACAACCAAATGCTCCACCCAAAACTGCAAGATAAAGCAATAAGGGCCTTCCTGGCTCGGGCGGAACCAAGACTGGTGGCGTTGACAAGTAATCTTTGATTCTGTCAAAGGCATTCTAACAATCGTCGGTCCATCTAGTAGTAGTGTCCTTCTTTAGCATTTTAAAGATGGGCACAAATGACTGTGGACTGGGCTATAAACCGGCTGATATAGTTGAGTCTCCCCAGGAAACTCATCACGTCCTTCTTGTTCTTTGGCGGTGGCAATTCTTGGATGGCTTTGACCTTTTATGTGTCCAATCCTATTCCTCGATGACTCATGATGAAACCCAGTAGTTTTTTGGCAGGAACCCCGAATGCACACTTGGCGGGATTCAATTTCAGGTTATACCTTCTCAGTCTGTTGAAGAACTTTCTCACATCTTCCATATGATCAGTGGCTTTCTTGGATTTGATGATAACATCATCCACATATACCTCGATCTCCTTGTGTATCATGTCGTGAAAGATAGTAGTCATGGCTCTCATGTAGGTAGCGCCAGCATTCTTCAATCCAAATGGCATCATTTTGTAGCAATACATTCCCCACGGTGTGATGAAAGTCGTTTTCTCTGCATCCTCCTCATCCATCCATATCTGATGATACCCAGCAAAACAATCAACAAAATATTGCAACTCATGCTTGGCACAATTATCGATAAGAATGTGTATGTTTGGCAAGGGAAAGTCATCCTTGGGACTGGCCCGGTTGAGATCCCGATAGTCGACACAGATTCTAACCTTCCCGTCCTTCTTTGGTACTGGCACGATGTTGGCTAACCATGTTGGATACTCGACCACTTTGAGAACCTTAGCCTTGACTTGCTTAGTAACCTCTTCTTTTATTTTCAAACTCATGTCGGGTTTGAATTTTTTGAGCTTCTGTTTTATTGGCGGACAAGCTGGATCTGTTGGAAACTTATGAGCTACAATGGCCGTGCTGAGGCCAGTCATATCATCATACGACCAGGAAAATATGTCCTCATATTCTTTTAAAAATTCCGTATACTTTTCCTTTTCTGATGGCGATAAGTGAACACTAATGGGAGTTTCTTTGACATTCTCTGCATCTCCCAAATTAATGACCTCAGTTTCTTCCAGGTTGGACTTAGGTCTGTTCTCAAAATTCTCAACCTCTCTGACGACCTCTTCAAGTATTTCATCTTCTTAAGAATCTATGTCCTTTTGTTGCGTTGTTTCATTGCAAGTTAAAATCGTTGGTTCATCATCAAAGCAAGTAGTAAGAGAGAGATATATGATAAACTGAAAGGCTTTGATTAAATTCATAATTGTTTGGAACATCAGAGCTCTTTTCAAAATTAAAGACAATGCGAAAAGAAAATCAGCTAGTAAAATGAGATGCATGGTGCTTTTGTTTAGCCTTGCTACCCCGCAGCTTTCCGGGCCCTGGTGGTTCTGATAGTACAATTATTGAGATGTGCCCTTCTGCTTAAGATGATCATGCCAGAGTGCACGAACAAACCTTTAGGGAAGGGGAATAAAACAAAAAGTAAAACAAAAAGGTAACAAGTTAGTAAAGATTATGAGAAGAAAATGTTGCGATATTTAAACACATAGTGCAAGAATATAAATAGTGTCCTCAATTGGGTGCCTCGTTGTGCCCGAGGTAGGCCTAGCGACAAATAGTTTTGGAGAACTTATAATGCTAAATGCCTCATTTTATAAGACGAATCCAAAACGACGCTAAATAACAGAAAGTAAAATATCACTAGTGGCCATTGGCCTTATTACATTAAAAATAAAAAGACTCCTAACTACTTGGTCCCAGAAGGACCTTCCCCAGATTCGGCATCTTTGTCTCCCTCGAACAATTTCACCAACTCGCATAGTCCTAGTAGCAAATAACCTCGGGCCAGATGTCCGTCTGTATTTCCTTTGCAGCCTCTATGATTTTGTCGTCGGTCTGGTTCTCTAGAAGTGAAGGAAAATTCCCTAAGTATTTATGGATGAGCGTATGATCACTGGAGTGGAGGTCTTTCTACCAATTTAGCAGCCTTGGATAAATGTTGGTTACCATGCCAAATCTGGGGATCTCGTGCCTCATTTTCTGCAAAACTGAGTGTTAGGCCCTTACCCCCACCAGACTCGACTATTTGAATCAATAATTAGCATAGCAAGCACTTAAGTTCTCCAAATAAATGCAGAGAACATGAAGGTGTCCATTTGGGTTTTAAGGAAACCCGGTGGACTTTGGACAAGGCTATCTTAATGAGTTATTATGTGGACAACATAACTGACTCGGCTAGGTTTGGCCATGATGCATGTACAATTTAAATGGAATAAGGTTTCTATTTTGAAGTGCTAGACTGGTACCCTTGAGCAGACAACTCAAGAGGGAAAGGCACGGAACCGTCGACTACACCGTTGATCGACTGGTTTTACCGCAAATATGCCTTTGCCAAATTTAGGGGGTAATAGTATTGGAAGTGTGCAACTACTCATTATAAGCGTTGCTATAGTATTTGTTTGGGCACGAGTGGAATATGATGTTGAAAAAAATGCAATTTATAAGAATGAAACATGTTGACATGTATTTTCACGTTCATACAATAAAGTCAGTAATGATTGCTCAGAAATTACAATAGTATTGATGGAAAAGCGGTAAATGAAAGTAATTAAAGAAAAAAAACAAAAGAAACAAGTCAGTTTCAAATAAAGGCATTAAATAAAAGCAGTAAAAGAAAGAAATAAAGTCACATATAGAATACAATGGTAAAAGCCTAAATACATCCCCAGCGGAGTCGCCATACTATCGACACCCCCCTTTTTCCTCGCGGAATCGGGTATACGACATTTGGGAAGACAACTCTATTCCTGTTTGGGAGTTGGGTTTTGGATTTTGGAGAGTCGCCACCTAATGATTATAGTGGATTAGGACACTTTAAAAAGAATTAAAGATGAAAACAAGAGTTGGGTAAGGGCTTGAAATTATCCCAAGGGGAAGGTGTTAGGCACCCCTCAAGATCCACTAGTGTGGTTCCCGGTCATGCTACAATTGTGACTGTAAATGCAAGCAAATAAGTAAACAAGCCAACATTTCAAATATTGGAAAACTGTTACAAATAAAAAAAAAAGATTTAAAGATGCTGAAATTTAGAAGATAACAGTTTTGCAATTTAAGAAGAGATACGCAATGAGGGGAGAGATCAAATAATGATGCAAATAACTTAGGGAAATAAATAGAAACGGAAGTTTGAAAAAGGTTTTGGGCAACTTTTGAAAAATATGAAAATAACAAACTAATAAAGAGGGAGGGGGTCCTAGGTTTATACATTACGTGGATCATTCGCACAACACCGGTACCTGATTGTACGCATAGTGTTATCGTGTAATCATCATCTCCATGTCTACCCTTCCCACCCCGTTAAGGTATTAAAGCACGGAACGGTATCGTTTACTTACCGCATGCTACTACCCATCCCAATCCTATCAGTCTCGGGGGTATTAGGACTTCAAATCCTAAAAGGGAAAGAAAGGGATGGAGGCCTTTATAGAGCTTAAAGGATAAAATTCTACTCGACATTCAAAACAAGTAGCAAGTAAGAGGGGAGAACAAACAATCATACAAGGCTCAAATTAACCCCAGAAATCAAACAATCATTTAGTTTAGCATGTCTTAACAAATACTGGTTTGGTCTTAGATTAAATTTAAGCAGCGAACGGACTGGTTCAACACATGTGTTTTAGGCAGAAAGTCTGCATTAGGCAACTCGGATACAGTTGTCAGGTATTAAGGTATTCAACGCGAGTTATTTAGAAAAGTACTGATTTCAGAAGATAGGCTAATGCAGAAGAGTTTTTGAAAGAAAGAACAGACTGCAGACTTAGTTTAGAAATAAGTTTCAAAGAAAATCAGCGGACTGTCCGGTTATAAAACACAGAAATAATTGTAAAGAATTTCGGAGAAAAGACAGAACTATCTAAGGAAAAGAGTAAGCTGCAGAACTGTTTTAAAAGACGAGTTCAGGAAGACTAGAATTTAGTTGGAAAACGCTTAGGCATAATATTGGAAAAGAAACCGTTTCAGAAAAGATGCATATTTGAAGAACTCAACTTTTAGGACAAATGTACACTGATTCGAGAGAGTTTTATCAAAAAGATTAAGGCTTTTGAAAACGTTACTGAATTAAGGCGTTAAGGACCAGTTAACAGATTATTATCAGACGAATTTGATGCGAAATCCTATAGGCATGATATCTACATTTGATTTTTCAGAACCTGTTAAAGAATTTATGAAGAGATGACTGTTTTTAATTAATCCTACGGTTTGCCTAATGAATATGCATTCCCTATAGATATGATATCTATACATGAATTTTCAGAAAATCTTAGAATTCCTATAGGCAGGATCTCTACATGCGTTAGTTACAGAATATGAGCGTTAAATCCTATATACATGCTTTCTATGTGATTTGCAGTATAGTTAAACATTAAACCCTATAGGCAGGATTTTTAGGTGACTTGTAGCAAAATTAAACGTTAAACCCTATAGGCATGGTATCTATGTGATTGAATCTGAGATGTCAAATAGACCTATAGGTAGGATTTCTAGAAAAAGAGAGTCCTAAAGCATGATATCTACCCTTATTGATGCAAGAAAATAAAGACCCCTCCCATACCCTTTCACTATAATCCCCGAGTTTTATACAAAATGATTACAACCCAATGAATCAAACTAGAAATTAAGAGATACATCAAAAGCTAACAGTTAGATCTGAGCAGCCTAATTCAATCATAATGTCCAATATAATGTATTTAACCAACTACGGGATCCAGATTTCCCAAAGCCCTCTCATTATCCAGGGTATTTCAAAGTTCCAAGGAATCTCAGGGATTCCCGGCATTGCTTACACCCAAGATACCATTAGAATTAGGAATAGTGCAGTGTGGAAAAGCTGGCTCTCACGCATCCAATCCCTCTAACACATAAGTCAACTCCCAGTTGACTTTTCCAAACTAAGCCTTCCTTAAAGAGACTAAGTGTCTCATTTCTTATCAAAATCACTCCAAATCAACTCGACTACATATGACACGGATAATGAAGCATGTAGAAATAGAAAATGGGAAGAACGGGGCGGTAACTCACGAGATAACGGGTCGGGTCATCACATCCTCCCCAACTTAAACAAACGTTCGTCCTCGAACGTGCCTAGAGTTGTTCCAAAAGACAAACAATCGCTGAATAACCTTACCATGCATAAACCTGGGGGTGATCCCACGTCACCCTATCTCATATAGGTATGACAACATATTGTAACTGAAATTTTTGCAATCCGATCTAGCCCATAAACCTTAGAACCACATTTCCATTTCCGAAATCATACACCAGTTCAGAACCTCCCATCTATATTCAAAACAAGCCCGAACCAACTGTAATAACCCATACCTGTAACCTCAAGTGCAATTGCCTGATATTCCACATAACTCAAACATATGTAGCATTAACTTGCATTCACAACAGCTGCACACAACACCCAAATGCTGATAGAAAACTCTTATCAACTAAAGTTTCTTTCCAATACCTTTACATCTACTGCAACTGATAACTAAAACACGCAGTAAGCAATCACCATTTCTCTGATCAACCATTCATGAAACCACTTCTCGTATGGCAAATACTCTATCAAATTTCTGAGTCGAAGCTCGATATTATCCTTCCAACGTACTGAAATCGAATTCGCTCATACTCATTAAAGATCCCAATGATCTCATCTAATCAACACACTACTCTGGTGACATTACACATTAATATAGGACTAATCCACAAGTTGCACAATACGCGCACCAATAAGCAATTGTTCGGGTATACTAAATTCATGAAAAAATGACTCAAATGAAAGAGTTGTACCACAAGCTCACTAGTACCACCATAACACAAGGTTGAGAATCCGTCTCACATCATAGAAACAGAACACCCGAATCTAACCGCAAGGTCATACCTCCACATAACTTAGATGCCATGCGCGACCCTATTCAGACACTAGTTCACCTGGCACGATCACAGACCTGCAGTCCAAGCATATCATATAGGAGCAATCCAACAAGTACACATGTATATGCTAATTGAAATAAGATTCTCATGCTCCTGGACTGGCATAAATAACACTTTATATCGTAGGCATGAGCATACTATGCTGTCACAGCTCAAATCAGCAAATTAACACAGAATTAATAATTACCAGGTTTGTTTTGGAATTTAGCATCTTGGAAATCTTAAGTATAGTCCAAATAGTTCTTAACAAAGTTATGAATACGAGAAACATTATACCTTTAAGCTCAATATCCCACTCTAGACATATCATAGCCTACACATCTTCCAAGCATAATATTGGCTCGGCGCATGCACGTAGGTTCAAACCTCACATATATTCGCGCTCACAACGCATAGTTATCACCATCAATTAGCTCGACTAGTGCATCCAATCTCAAACACG
This sequence comes from Nicotiana glauca, assembly GCA_026770625.1. Taxonomy (NCBI): domain Eukaryota; kingdom Viridiplantae; phylum Streptophyta; class Magnoliopsida; order Solanales; family Solanaceae; genus Nicotiana; species Nicotiana glauca. Next base: position 141,658 of record MU711326.1, on the reverse strand, counting down.
CCACAATTCCGAAATAGTATATTTTGAGAATTCCCCGTCTCCAAATTTGTAGATCACATAAATCACCGTACTGATCACAACCTCAACACTCAAATGAATGACACTTCCCTCAAGTACGATCAATTCATGATAATTATTTTCAATTTTTTTTCTACAATACATAGCAAGACCGAAAGATTGGCAGTTGATCAACCAAGTGGGTGTTGCAATACCAATAGACATTTGTTAGTTAAAATATAGTGTGCACCCTTCTCAGGTCTTACCGAGCAGTTATATCATTCATCTAAATATCTGAACTGACTATTCCATCCAGAATTCGTGACCTTCCCTTTACGAATGAACTGCCACCTTGCACATGAACATATTAAACATGTACAACATACCACGTCTATTATGCCGTCATTTTAGAAACACAAGAATATCATTAGGATTTCCAGGCAGTTAGAAATCTTCTATTTTCCCCCATTTAGGTGGATTTCATAATATACAATATGTTCCGCGCACCGGTAGAAGATATTCGGCTTGAACCATGGTAAAAACTATCAAGGAAACTTTCAAATCTGCTCGCACATAACCAAGTTATCAAAACACAGTTCCTATGGCTTGACCAGGCCATGTAGGTCACCAACCCAAAAAACAAATATAGCCACAAAACATTAGGAAGATCCCTCACAACTGGGGCATAATCAATACTAGGAGTCTCAGCTCCAACATCTCGCGCAAAAGCTAGATATGACCGATAATCTTCCCCAACCATATATGTTGGGCTTTCAGGAAGGAAATTACTCTGCTAGGAACATAATCAGTCACACCACGCCACTCGATCCACGGTACACCCGGCATAGCCAAAGTAACTGTCTTAACATGATAGTCTAGAACAACATGACACGAAGATTACCAATCCATGCCCAATATAACATCAAAGTCCACCATGCGAAATATCAATAGATCAACTCGGGTTTCCAGACCCTCAATAATCACAACACATGACCGGTACAGACGGTCCACAATAATAGTATTGCCCACCGGGGGAGATACATGAACAGGTAAAGAAAGAAACTCCCGGGGTGTACCAAAATAATAAGTAAAATATGAGGACACATAAGAATATGTGGAACCGGGATCGAATAATACAGAGGCATCTTTGTGGTAGGCTGGAATAATACCTGTAATAATAGCATCTGAAGCAATAACATCTGTCATGCCTGGAATAACATAAAAATGAGCATGGCCACCGCCCGATCGACCTTAATCTCCGTAAGCCATAACAGACTCACCAACACGCCTCAAACTGGAACCAATATAGCACCTAACTGTGCAATCAACTTAATTAATAGCAAACTCCCCAACTTGGCTCAAAGCCATAGATCAAAACGCACTCAGTAAATCATAACGCATATACTCTATTGTTGTCGTAATACCATAGTGAGGTTAAACTCATTCCTTCATAAGCTTGTGGAAACATAAATCATCTGGAATTTTAACTATTCTGCAATTCTTGCATTCACTCACACAACAGTTAAGCCCAGCCCACTCTCTAGGCGGCCCAATTTAGATTTCAACGCATATTCTTCACTTGTAAATGAGATCTTATAATAAACAACAAAAGAATCACACAACTTTAGAACCCTCCGCAGGAGCTAACCCACCTGTTTTGCCTCCAATTAACATTTTATATACCTTCCACTATCATATACATTACACAGTCATTTAATCTTCCTGAGTCGAAACTCATACCGTAACATGAAGTTTACTTCACTCCAAATAAGAGACATGAAAAGATTCTTCACGCGCCCATAACTCGGGGCTACACATCCAATCACAATGAAAATCAAACACTTAATAGTTCATCTATCATCCTGCAGCCCTTCCTCGTCACTTCCAAGTCATATAGATACATCTCGCAGTACTAACATACTCATTGCTTAGCTATCCAATCACCATTCCCATTAATAGGGACAATACCGGACATATAAGTTCAAAACACTTGCTCGCACCATTAGCACCTCAGTGCTCAAACCATAGGCAAAGATCCGACCTCAAGTCCTTCAGACTGGCCTAACATTAAACTCACAGAGATCACTGTTGATACCCAATTTTTCCCTATATATTTTCTATATATACTCAAATACTTTCAAAATAGCATGTGTATACATATATAAGTATGCCCAAAGTTTTGGTATTTTTCCTCAATTTTTAAGGTTTTTGAGAATCAATTTGTTGTCTATTTTAACAGTACAAAATCCAAAATTATTCCCAAAATTATTATTTTTAGGTGAATAACTTATTTCATCCCATATTTACAGGAAAATATAATTAATATGGTTTTTGCATATTTTTACAAATTTATTTGGCATTTCTAAAGCTAAATTGCATATAATTGCAATTGTAGCCTATTTTGTAATTAATAGTATTTTATAATTATAAAATTATTACCAGTATTTTTAATTTAACATTTGTATACTATTTATTGATTCAGCACTTTCAATTTGTTTCAGAAATCCTTTTATTATTTTTTAAAAATTAAAAGGGAGAAATTGGCTATTTAAAACTTGGCCAGATTTCATTACAATTTTAGCCAAAGTGCGCCCCAATTCAGCCCAATCTTTACCCCAAATCAAACGACCCAATTACAATTTTTAAACCCTCCCCTGATCAAATTTCAAACCCACTCGGTCGGTCCTTTAATCTAGACCGTTGATCATTTTGATCAACGGCCACAATTCCTTATTACCTTTTTTTAATTCCCAAACCACCCTAACCCTATCTCATTTCCCAAATCCGCCGCCCTAAAGTCCCTTCGTCTCTCAGGCTCTCTCTAACACCCAAAATCCTAGCCGCCATTAACGGCTTCTCCGACCAAATTCCACCGGCATCCATGGCTTCCCAGACCACGGACGTCCTGTGCTCTCTTCCCTTCACCCCAAATCGTGTTTGCTCAAGGTTTTCAAGGTTCAACCTCAACGAGGCCTGTTCAGATCCTCTGCCGATTTGTGTTCCTGTGGATTCTTCGGCTCTGTTCCGACGTGTTCGAGCCTCAAGAGCCTAGATATGGTCCAGACCTGTTCCAGGCCAGATCCTTTCCAAGCCTTCTCGTTTCTAGGGATTCTGAGAAACCCTGAAAGCTGTTCGAGGTTCTTTCTCTCTTTATTTTCTTAGATCTGTTATAGATCTTTGGTGTACTCGAGGTTTCAAAGCTTTTTCCCAAATTTCTCTTTTTAAAAATTAGTCAGTTTCAATTTAGGGTTTCCAAAACTTTTAAAACGATTTTTGTTTCTTCTTCTTCTTCTTTCTTTATGTGAAAATGCCTGTATATGCTTTGTTCTTATGTGTTTTCGCTTGTGCATATTTTCTCTTATGTTCTTATGTTTTGCTGTTATTATGCATGTTCTTCTACTTGTGCTCTGTTATCTCTTCTACTGTTTCTACAGCATGCTTTCACATGTCTAGCTTATGTGTTCCTTTACCATTTTCTTACTGAGCTTTTGTCTGCCTTTACTAGACTTTTGTTTGAACTCTAAACTTGTTTCGCCTACTATTTCTTAAGATCTATGTTGCCTCTATTCTCTCTTGAACTTGCTTGAGTTTGGAGCTTTTCTTGAACATGCTTTGTTTTTACTCCATTGCTTCAAACTTGCCATTATATCTATGTGCTTTCTCATGAGACTCTCTGAGTCTGTTCGATGGCTTGCCCTCTCCTTTCTGTATCCTACTCGAATTTGAAACCCTAGACTAAACTGGAATCTTTTGCTTATGATTTTGAGACTGTCTATGAGAACCTTTTCTTTCTTGCTTGACGCTTGTGTGCTTATATATAAGGGTTTTTATTTCAAAAGGGTTTTGCCAACTTGTAATCTCCTTTAATAAGGCTCGATTGATTGGTTATTGATTTCACCCTTTTTCTGACTAAGTTCATTCGAACAAAGCTTTTTACTGGCTGTTTGATTGATCTACTTGCCTTATTTCTCACAAATCATGTACCATTCTTGCCTTAAATAATCCCTATGTATTTACCTGTGTTATGGTACTTTGGAAAGGTTTTTTTTAATTATTCATCTTTCCTTAATTGTCTCATGCCCGTTTGAAATCAAACCCCTTAACCTTAGGGAGACCTTCTGTGATTGATTGTAAACTATTTTCTTGCCTTTTTCTCTTACTCGTTTTATGCACTATAAAAACAAGACACTACACACAACTCACTACACACAAATACGAAAAACCTCAAAAACACTTCAGACTTCAATTGAACACTATACAATTACAATAATTTCTCTACTACGACTTTCTCTACTTCTAATACTGAGCACTCTGCTCCTCATCTCTTCTACTATCTGAAACATTCGCTAGTTCTCTTGAACTCTCAAGTATTTGCTGAAAAACCTGAGTTTGCTCTTGCTGATTTCTGGCTGTTACTTACTTCTATTATTTTGATGTTCTAAATCTTGCAACTGGTATGCCCTTCTAATTAAATAATACCCTCCAAACTATGTGTTTACTTCTCCTCCTCTGTTATGCATTCTTCACTATGTGTTCATCCTAGTCTGTAATGGTCTCTTTCATCATGTTTCTGCATCTTTGGGTCTGTTTGTGCTTTCTTGCTTTCCTCATGTTTTCTGTAAATGCTTTCCTATGTGATTCCCTATCTCTTTGACCCCCTTCTTATGTGTGAGTGCAATTCTGAGTCATGTTGGCATTCTATTATTGCCACTCATGACTTAGAATTAGGTTCTCTTGAACCTTTACTCAAATCAATTCCCATTCCCTTTACCCCTTATGTGATGAGCCTTAACTCAGGACTGGTGGTGCCCTAATCACCATCCAGACCCAGGTTTGACTTCTAAAAGTCTGCTCTTTATTTGTTGGCCAAGTAGATGGTCAGGGGTGTGCCAGTCTCTGCCCGCGGCTGGGTATGACCACCCTCTGCAATGGCTCCCTAATCTTCCTCTCACTTTGCACTTATTCCTAGTTTTAAGTTCTGCCCCCCCCCCCCTTGGTAAGCCATGATTTGGGACCCTGGAGCTCCCTCTGAACTTGAATGCCTGAGGGCTGGCAATTCCACACTGCACTATTCTGTTCTAATTGTCATCCAGAGTGTAAGCACTGCCTGGAGTCCTTGAGGCTACTTGGAACTTTGAAACACTTTGGGTGAGAGAAGGCCTTAGAAATCTGGAATCCGGATTTGGTGAAACATATGTCATTGGATATTAAGATTGAATTAGGATGTTCGGATCTAGCTGTAGGTTGTGATGTATTTTTAATCGTTTTCTTTCTTCTGGTTCTGTAATATTTTTTGTATAAAAGAACTCGGGGGATATAGTAAAAAGGGTGTGGGAGGGGTTTACTTTTTGCATCAATAAAAGGGTAAATATCATGTTTGTAGGTTTAATGTTGTAATTCAGCCACTTAGATACCATGCATATAGGTTTAATGTTGTAATTCAGTCACTTAGATACCATGCCTATAGGTTAATCACTTAGATACCATTCCTATAGTGTTAATGTTTTTAATCACTTATATACCATGCCTATAGTTTAATGTTTAAATCAGTCGCCTAGATACCATGTCTATAGGACCAGCGTTTAATCATCTTGTACATCATTAGAAATCCTGCCTATAGGACCTAATATTCATGTAAATCAGTTGCATATAGAAGCTATGTCTGTAGTAAGTGCATATGCGTTAGGAAAATTATACGGTAGTCAAACAATCACTCCTTCACCAGTTAATAACAATGCTTAAAATCAGCTATAGATATCATGCCTATAGGGGTTCATCTCAAACTCGCTTGATTCAATTTTAAGCAACAACAACCTATCAATTGGCCTTTAACGTAGCGTTTTTATAACTCTTATAAACCTGTAATGCTTTTAAAATTCTATAAATCTACAATGCTCTTAAACTTTTCAAACTTGCGTCTTTCTTCTGAAACAATTCCTTTATATCTTCAGCCTAAATTCTAATCATCTCTTGGATCTATCTTTCAAAACAGTCTTTTAGCTCACTCTTCCTTTTAAGGTATTTTCACTTTCAAAACTCCTCTTCACAAGTCTACTATATTTTCACTCAAACAAATATGCCGATTTCAAAGTCATTCCTGAACTTTTGCAACTTTCAACTTTCTGTTTTAACTCTTCTGCATTAGGCTATTGTTTGAAATCAGTGTTTTCTGAATAACTTGTTTAAAATACTTCAATTGGATCTGAGTTGCCTAATGCAAACTTTTTATCTGATTCTATGTGTTAAATTAGTCCGTCTGCCGCTTAAGTTTTAATTCAAAGACCAAATCAGTATGTGAAAGGCATGCTAAACTATATGCTATATGACTTACGGGGTTTTATGTGAGCCTTGCATGTTCGTTTGTCAATCCCCTTACTTGCTATTTGTTTTGGTTGTCAAAATTAGTATTTTATCCTTTAAACCCCATATTTGCCTTACCTCTTTTCTTCCCTTTTAGGATTAGAAGTCCTAATACCCCGGGACTTATAGGTTGGGACGGGTACTAACATGCAATAAGTAAACGAGACTAATCGCGTTTGATACCTTAACGGGGTGGGAAGGGTGGAATATGGATATGATGACTGGTGCACTAATATCTCGTGTGAGAATGATTGCTGGGTATTGCACCGATGTGATCCATATCATATTTAAACCTAGGACCCCATTTTCTTTATTTATATGATGTGATGTTTTCTTAAAAATTAATGTTTTCTTCAATTAATCTTTTTCTTTCCAAAACCACTTATGTCTTTTTTTTTCTCTTTTCTTTCAAAACTTTCAACTTATTTGTATTCTCTATGTGCAAACATTGTTTGTTTACTCCTACTCTTCTTAAAGTCACAATTAAGCATGGTCGGGAACCAGACTAGTGGATCTTGAGGGGTGCCTAACACCTTCCCCTCGAGATAATCTCAAACCCTTACCCGAACTCTGGTTTTTCTTTAAAAACATCATTTCTTTTTCTTTAAAGTGTCCTAATGCACTATAATCATTAGGTGGCGACTCTTCAAATTCCATAACCCGATTCCTCAAAAGGGAATGAGAGTTGTTTTGTCCATAATGTCGTAAACCTGATTTCGCCTTAGAAAAATGGGGCATCGACAATCACGTCTCGCCCTTCGATCGGGGAATTACAAGCCATCAAGGCATATCTAATACTGAGCACTCGTTCGCGCGTACGATCACGTGGAAGGAAATGTAAGAGTTACTTTTCAAGTTGAATCAAAGACGCACGATAAGAATTTCAAGAATATGAAGTTTTTTCTAAAGCTTCTGCAGCCTCTCGAGGATAAATACAGATGTCTCCACACCGATCCGTGAGAATCTACTAAACCTATTCATGACTCACGAGACCTAGTAACCTAGGTTGTGATACCAACTTGTCGCGACCCAAATCCTGAACCTGGTTGTGATGGCGCCTCTCGTGAAGACAAGTCTAGCCAGTCAACCCAATTCATCCTTTTAAAATAATTATTTAACCACTATTATAGTACAACATGGTTTAATAATATGAAATAGCGGAAGTATAGATAAAAATACGGAAATCCAACCCAATACAGCCTTAACCCGGGTGTCACAAGTCACGAGCATCTACAAGGATGAAATTTACATTTACAAGTCTCTTACAACTCTGCCTCCAAACAGCCTATACCCGATGTCGGGTGAATAAATACCTGCAACTGCACACGAGGTGTAGGGAGTAAAGTGAGTACTTCAACTAAGTGAGTAATAAGGGTAAATAACAACTGAGCAGTAAGAAATCACGTAAAGCAAGTCATCATGCAATATAGGAGCAGTGTAAACCCTTTGAGAAAAATAGTGAAACTGTGAAATCTTTAGAAATATCTTAGCTCGGTTTAAAACATCTTTTGAAAATGTCTTTTTCCAACAGTTAAGCAAATGAATGCAAAACAAGTAGTGCAAACAAGCACAGAAGTCAGCCCCTCGGGCACAACACTCCGTTAACAGATAACGCCAGGATATCAGGTAATTATTGCAAGAAGTAGCATAAAAGCCAATGAAATAAGAGTGCAGAAATATTATGACAGATAATATAGATAAGAAAAAATGCATGAGTGCAATGCAATGAATATGACGGTACACTCTGGTACCCACGGCGGCGTGCAGCCCGAGCCATCCATTTATTTATCGTCGATGGCGCTCACTGGGGGTGTGTACAGACTCCGGAGGCGCTCGTAAAGCCCAAGCACAATATCAAGCCATCTCGTGGCATCAACTAGGCTCTCGTCCTTAATATCAATATTGTCAACCAGGCTCTCGGCCTCAAGATCAATGTAATCAACCAGGCTCTCGGCCTCAAGATCAATGTAATCAACCAGGTTCTCGGCCTCAATATCAATATAACACTGCTGCGGCGCGCAGCCCGATCCATAAGTATCCTCACAATACAGGCCCTCGACCTTACTCAGTTAACATAATTACATATGCCACTCGAGCAACAATAAGGCATGATGATCAGTCCCAAAATAATTTATGAAAATATAATTTTGAGTGTTTAAGGCATAATAATTTGGCTGAGTTTTGAAAACAGTGGAAAATACATGACTGAGTTCAAATATATAATTAAATCAGTGAGGAATTATTGACAACAATCCCCGAAGGGTTCAAATAATTGGCACGAAGCTCAAATATGGCAATCAGCCCAAATTATGATGATAACAAGTAGTTTCAGTCAGATACGTAGTAATTTCATCAATCGGGACGGACCAAGTCACAATCCCCAATGGTGCTCTACCCCACGCTCGTTTTCCGGCGTGTAAGTCACCTCAATACAGCACTATGGTGTGCAAATCCGGGGTTTCAAACCCTCAGGATGTCATTTACAAACATTACTCACCTCAAGTTGGCCAAAACTCTAGCTCGCTATGCCCTTGCCTCTCAAATTGGCCTCCTCGTGCGTCAAATCTGACCAAAATCACAACGAATATGTCACATTATGCTAAGGAGACAATACCCACTTGAAAATGATCGAAAAATATCAAAATTCACGAAATTGACAAAATCCGAGCCCTGAGCCCATGTCTTAAAAAATTAGAAAATTAATATCAACGGGTTCCTTATCTCCCCACGAGTCTAACCATACCAAAATTATCCTATTCCCATATCATTTCGACCCTCAAATCCTTGATTCTATTCGAGAGGGTTTCTAAGCTTTTCCCGCTAAATTCACGGATTTAATGCCAAAACTTGCAATAGATTCGAGTAATATAACCTAAATTGAGTTAAGAACACTTACCCGGTTGTTCTCTCCAAAAATCTCCCGAAGAATCGCTTTATCCGAGCTCCAAATCGGTAAAAATGGAAAATATTTTAAGAACTTGTAAAAAAAATCTGCCCAGAAATTTTCGTGTGCACTGTTCACCCCGTGTTACTATTTACCCCTGTGTACTGTTCACGGTACTATTTACGGATACTTTTACGGGCACTGTTCAAAACGATTGTTCACACGTACTGTTTCTTTAATTTTCTACAATTTTCCTATGTCGGAAATCACTCCGAGACACCTCCGAAACGCTCTCGAGCCCTCGGGGCTCCTAACCAAACACATACACTAACTCAAAAATATCTTACAAACTTAACCGTGCAATCAAATCGCCAAAATAACATCATTAACCACGAATTAAGCTTTAAAATCCAAGAATTCTTTCAAATTTCATAAAACATCAAATTTTCCATTTTGAGTCCGAAACACGTCAAACGACATCCGTTTTCAACCAAACTTTACCTAAAGTGATTAAACCATATATAAGACATGTACCGGGTGCCGGAACCAAAATATGGGCCCGATACCATCACTTTCTAATCAAATTTCATTTCTATTTTTCTTAAATATTTTCATAAAATAATTTTACTCAAAAATTCATTTCTCGGGCCTGGGACCTCGGAATTCAATGATTCTTGTTCCTATGAGTCACAAATAATAATACAAACCTATTCCTTCAATCAAAACACAATTTGGAGCTCATTTTCTCAGTGCAATACCCGTTTCGCTTGTTAAAAAATTAATTCATGTTTCGCGTCAAAAATCCAATCGCAACTTGATGAAATTAGACCAAACTTCCAGATCACTCCTATAATTCATTATTAAAATTTTGGAAGTTTTGAAATCAAATTTCAATCTCTAGAACGAAAAATGGATTTTTGGATCATTACATTCTTATGCTCAAAATGGCAAAAATCTTCCAAAAACTCTTCCAAAACTTATCTGAGCCTCATGGAACTCCGACCAAACATGCCAACATAATTCATAACATCATTCAAACCTGTTCCAATCATCAAAACACCTCAAACAACATCAAATTACCCAAAACTCATCGAATTCAAGCCTAAGTTTCCAAAAACTTCCGAAGTACACTTTCGATCAAAAGCCCAAACAAACGATGTCCGAATGACCTGAAATTTTGCACACACATCCCAAATGAAAGAATGAAGCTACAGCAACTCTCGAAATTTCATTCTGACTCCCGGATGAAAATCTCATCTATCAACCGAAATTCGCCAAAATACTAACTTCGCCAATTCAAAACTAATTCTACACCGGACCTCCAAAATAATTTCCGATCACACTCCTAAGTCACAAATCACCTCTCGGAGCTAACCGAACCATCGGAATTCACATCCGATCCCTCTAACACATAAGTCAACTCCCGATTGACTTTTCCAAACTAAGCCTTCCTTAAAGAGACTAAGTGTCTCATTTCTTATCAAAATCACTCCAAATCAATATGACCCGGATAATGAAGCATGTAGAAACAGAAAATGGGAAGAACGGGACGATAACTCACGAGATGACGGGTCGGGTTGTCATATCCTCCCCAACTTAAACAAACGTTCGTCCTCGCACGTGCCTAGAGTAGTTCCAAAAGCCAAACAATCGCTGAATATCCTTACCATGCATAAACTCGGGGGTGATCCCACGTCGCCCTATATCATATAGGTACGACAACACATTGTAACTGAACTTTTTGCAATCTGATCTAGCTCATAAACCTTAGAACCACATTTCCATTTTCGAAATCATACACCAGTTCAGAACCTCCCATCTATATTCAGAACAAGCCCGAACCAGCTGTAATAACCCATAACTGCAACCTCGGGTGCAATTACCTGATATTCCACATAACTCAAACACATGTAGCGATAATTTCCATTCACAACAGCTGCACACAACACCCGAATGCCGATAGAAAACTCTTATCAAGTAAAGTTTCTTTCTAATACCTTTACATATACTGCAACTGATAACCAAAACACGCAGTAAGCAGTCACCATTTCTCTTATCAACCATTCATAAAACCACTCCTCCTTGGGCAAATACTACATCAAATTTCTGAGTCGAAGCTCGATATTATCCTTCCAATGTACTAAAATCGAATTCGCTCGTACTCATTAAAGATCCCAACGATCTCATCTAATCAACACACTACTCTGGTGATATTACACATTAATACAGGACTAAGCCACAACTCGCACAATACGCGCACCAATAAGCAACAGTCCGGGTATACTAAATTCATGAAAAAATGACTCAAATGAAAGAGTTGTACCACAAGCTCACTAGTACCACCATAACACAAGGTTGAGAACCCGTCTCACATCATAGAAACAGAACACCCTAATCTAACCGCAAGGTCATACCTCCACATAACCTAGATGCCATGCGCGACCCTATTTAGACACTAGTTCACCTGGCACGGTCACAGACCTGCAGTCCAAGAATATCATATAGGAGCAATCCAACAAGTACACATGTATATGCTAACTGAAATAAGATTCCCATGCTCCTGGACTAGCATAAATAACACTCTATATCATAGGCATGAGCATACTATGCTGTCACAGCTCAAATCAGCAAATTAATACAGAATTAATAATTACCAAGTTTGTTTTGGAATTTAGCATCTTGGAAATCTTAAGTATAGTCCAAATAGTTCTTAACAAAGTTACGAATACGAGAAACATTATACATTTAAGCTCAATATCCCACTCTAGACATATCATAGCCTACACATATTCCAAGAATAATATTGGCTCGGTGCTTGCACGCAGGTTCAAACCTTACATATATTCGCGCTCACAATGCATAGTTATCACCATCAGTTAGCTCGACTAGTGCATCCAATCTCAAACACGCCCCAATCCCGAAATAGTATATTTTGAGAATTCCCCGTCTCCAAATTCGTAGATCACATATGTCACACCTCCTTTTTGCGCACACCTACCTCGCGAAGGACGTGGTAAAGGGAGTTTTTCCAATTAAAGGACAATCGAAAAGGGATTCGTTTATTAAGAGATTCAGAGTCGCCACTTGGAAGATTTATGGTGTCCCAAGTCACCGATTTGAATCCCTAATCGAGGAAAAAATTGACTCTGTATTACAGTCTACAAACTAGAAATCCGGATAAGGAATTCTGTTAACCCGGGAGAAGGTGTTAGGCATTCCCGAATTCCGTAGTTCTAGCACGGTCGCTCAACTATCATATTTGGCTTAATTATCTGATTTTTAATACATGTTCAAACGTATGTGCTTTTTTAACCTTTAACCGCTTTTAATATTATTATTATTATTTTAACAAAGAATTGCAACGTTGTGAAAATGTATCTCGAACCGCATCACATCAATGTAACCGTGGTTATTGACACATTTTGACTCTGTTGAGATTTGGATTTGGGTCACATAAATGTGCACCCAAGTTTAAGAAAGTAAATTATTAAAGGCGCGCCTAAAGCGACTAGCGTATCATTATTTTGGGTAAGGCCGTAAAATTTACTAAACGGCCCATCCTGAAGTCTAAGTATTTTTAATATATATATTTGTGAGGGCCCCGCAGTTTGTATATTTTGCCAAGCGAGGCTCATCTCATTTATTATTTAAAAGGCCAACGTAAAAGCAACTACGATTTGCTATTTATTTTTTGTCTCTAGAAATAAAGAAAAATCCTAATTAATTAACATGTTTGAAAAGGCCCTAACTTATTAGTTATTAGACTAAAACAATCGTAAACGGAAAATTGCACTCGAACTTGTACAAAAGGATAGTTAGTCATGGGCCTTGGCCCAGGTCCATACGAACACATGAATCTGACTGGACCTGGGCCATTCAATGGAGTGCTAAGGCCCGAAAACCTCGTAAATAGGCTAATTCATTAAACCATAACGGATCCGCAATTTTAACTATACTAAATGCTTATTGAGGCTATTCTACATTTGTACAAGTGTGTTCAACAATTTACAAAGAACGAATTTATCAACTTGAACCTTTATACTTGAGTTTTTGCCGAAATTACCATATTAACTTTAAAGGACTATTTTACTCTCACGTATTATCTAAATTTAAAACACCTATCCGTGTGAGGTTACTAACTTAATTTTTTTTTTTTAATGCAGTAACCATATACATCTCTAAGCACATGGGTAGAAGTTGGCTACTTAAACTAACCGTGAAATTTTACAACCAAATGAGAACAACTAATCAGAGAAAACCAACTCCTTCACACAGGTTTCACATGGAACAACATACATGGTCATTAACATTGTGACAGAATAAAACAAAAATGAAAGAAATGAATCTTACATGGAACCTTCACCGAAATGGAATGAGTTACTGTTGATCGGACCAAAACCACAACCGGGAACGACACCAAGAACCTCGACGTACGACTGAAACTCCTAGGACAACAACCTCCGACGACCTCAACGCTTCGCCGGAAACAAAATGTCACCTGAACCTCGCAGACAACTCCACTATCGAAGCATCTTTTTAACTTCAATTAAAAGATCCATTTTTACTGATTTTTCGTGACAATTTGAGGACTGTTTAGGTTGTTTTCCAACAGAAAAGAAGGGCTGGTTTTGGTGGTAAAACTAGAACTTTTAGTGGCTCCTTGGACTGGTTTCACGTTGGAGAGGGCTGGTTTCTGAATGGTCGTCGAGATAGTCATTCATGGAAGCTGATGGGTGATGCAACAGCGACGACGAAGAGGCGGCAGCTGGCGGCGTTGCTGCTGGTTCGTCAAGGTTCAGCGGCTGCTGCTGGTTCACGCTGCTACGAGGGTTGCTGGGCGTGGAGCTGGACAGTGAAGGAGAGGGTGGTTTTGCTAGGAAGGTTTAGGGTTTTTCCGTTAGGTTTTACTTGAAGAAGATGACTGAATAGTATATATCTCCCCTCCAAAAACGTGAGTTTCTTTTTCTATATTGTATCCCTGTGTATTTCTCCTGCTGGAGAAGATGACTGCACAGTGTGTTTTTTCTTTGCCCAAAATGTGAGTCCTCTCCCAAAAATCTGATCTCTTTTTCAAATATTAAAACCCCCCTCTTCGTTATGTTGTGTAAGGTGTGTATTGTATATTATTTTTCCCCCTTTCCCTCCTCTAAAATCTGATTTTCATCCTTGAATTCCTCCCTAAAATGAGTAACATATGTCTCCCCATTATACTGTGTTATGTATAATGTGTGGTGGGTTTGGATTGTTATGGGCTAGGTCCGAAAATTAGGCCTAAAACGGGTAGTTTGAACCCGAATATTATACTTTGCCCGGAATCGAGAATAAGAACACGATGTTATTTTGATCAATACTACGTAAGCAAAATGACTATCAAAATAAGACTAACAATTAAAACAAAACTATTTTTATATTTTTTCAAGTTTTAAAATAACTACAAAACATTAATAAACTATTTTTTTTTTTTTGCAATTTACGTTTTTATATAAAGATAAAATATAAAGTAATACTTTTTGTATTTTTTAAGTTTAAAATGACTATAAAATATTAATGAAACTATTTATTTTTTGTATTTCATTTAAAGATAAAAATAAGGTGCTATTTTTGTATTTTTTAAGTTTATGAGAAATACATAAACTAAAATTTATATATATTTTTTTTGTATTTTTTTATTTTTGTAATGAAAATAAAGTGAAAGAGTCAAAATTAGCTGAGATAGCTATATTAAACCTAAACTAAATATTTATTCTAAAACATGTGACAATTCTTGGGGAGGGTCAAAAATCACACGTCTACAGCTGCCCCTCTTTGACTGGAAACACAATGAGTTTTCAGACAAATAACGACTAGACAAGTGTTTTGACCCGACCCTTATTTGGATAGACTAAAACTTAAAGGAAAGGAAGAGAATGTGACTGAGCCCTGGTATCTGAGCTGCCTACATATCCTTGGCTATAAAGGGATCAGGTCACGTGTAGTTCGGGGTGAGTGAGATAATGGAGTGTACCGAGATGATGAGCCGATAGAGGTGCCATTCCGTCGAGGTTCCGGTCCGTGGTCCTGCCATTACATCAAAATCAAAATTTGAAAAAGACAAACTAAGCACATCAGCTACTAGTTACAAGGTTCCTATCTATGAGTCTTCTGAAGCTTGATCTCGAGTCTTGAATGGTGCTTCATGTGGACTCTGATCTGAACATTGATACTTGCCAGTTATAGGTACTAGTTCATCCTTTTCGATTTTCTGGATCAGGACCAGGTATGCAGTTCTTGTGACCCCGGCCATGCCTTGTGTATTTATCCACTTCTGCATTTGGATTAATTTCTTGCCTCTTTTTTTTCTTTTTCTTGTTTTTTCTTTATTGTGACTAACTTTTGTTGACTCGAACTTGAACTGATTACTTCCTTCTGACTTTTGAATTTGGATATATGCTGGGGATTTTTGTTGCAACCCTCCGCTCTTCGGGAGGGCTCCTGACTTCAAGACTTGAAATGTAAAGGCTGAAATGTAAAGACTGGAATGTATTCCTCCGTTACACGGGCGGGCTCCCGACTTTGANATTTTGATATCTTAAAATGTAAAGACTGAAATGTATTCCTCTGTTATACGGGCGGGCTCCCGACTTCGAAATTTGATATTTAAAGACTGAATGATTACCATCTTAGGAGAAAAATTCATCTGACTAAGATTTTGGCGCTAGGAGATAATTCATCGGACTAGGTCTAAATTGATGTGATCTCAGGAGAAAAATTCATCAGACTGAGATTTTGACGCTAGGAGATAATTCCTCAGACTAAGTCTAAATTTATGTGACATTAGGAGAAAGATTCATCAGACTGAGATTCTGATATCTTAGGAGAAAGATTCATCAGACTAAGATTTGACGCTAGGAGATAATTCATTAGACTAGGTCTAAATTTATGTGATCTCAGGAGAAAGATTCATCAGACTGAGATTTTGATATCTTAGGAGAAAAAATCATCAGACTAGGTCTAAATTTATGTTCATCAGACTGAGATTTTGATATCTTAGGAGAAAAATTCATCAGACTAGGTCTAAATTTATGTGATCTCAGGAGAAATATTCATCAGACTGAGATTTTGATATCTTAGGAGAAAAATTCATCAGACTAAGATTTTGACGCTAGGAGATAATTCCCCAGACTAGGTCTAAATTTATGTGATCTCATGAGAAAGATTCATCAGACTGAGATTTTGATATCTTTGGAAAAA
>MU711326.1:31933-117161 GCA_026770625.1 Nicotiana glauca | reverse complement strand
ATTTATATTTTTTGTATTTTTTTATTTTTGTAATGAAAATAAAGTGAAAGAGTCAAAATTAGCTGAGATAGCTATATTAGACCTAAACTAAATATTTATTCTAAAACATGTGAAAATTCTTGGGGAGGGTCAAAAATCACACGTCTACAACATAAATCACCGTACTAATCACAATCTCAACACTCAAATGACTGACACTTCCCTCAAGTACGATCAATTCATGATAATTATTTTCAAAAAAAAATTTCTACAATACATAGCAAGACCAAAATATTGGCAGTCGATCAACCAAGTGGGTGTTGCAATACCAATAGACATTTGTTAGTTAATATATAGTGTGCACCCTTCTCAGGTCTTACCGAGCAGTTATATCATTCATCTAAATATCTGAAACTGACTATTCCATCAAGAATTCGTGACCTTCGCTTTAAGAATGAACTGCCACCTTGCACATGAACATATTAAACATGTACAACATACCATGTCTATTATGTCGTCATTTTGCAAATGCAAGAATATCATTAGAATTTCCGGGCTATAGGAAAATTACATTTCGGGTAGTTAGAAATCTTCTATTTGCCCCCATTTAAGAGGAGTTCATAATATATAATATGTTCCGCGCACCGGTAGAAGATATCCGGCTTCAACCATGGTAAAAACCATCAAGAAAACTTTCAAATATGCTCTCACATAACCAAGTTATCAAAACGGGGTTCCTCTGGCTTGACCAGGCCATGTAGGTCACCAACTCCAAAAAAAAAAAATAACCACAAAACATCGGGAAGATCCCTCACAATTGGGGCATAATCAATACTAGGAGTCTCAACTCCAACATCTCTCGCAAAAGCTAGATATGACAGACAATCTTCCCCAGCCATACGTTGGGATTTTAGGAAGGAAATTACTCTGCTAGGATAATAATTAGTCACACCACGCCACTCGATCCACGGTACACCCGGCATAGCCAAAGTAACTGTCTTAACATGATGGTCTAGAACAGTATGACACAGAGATAACCAATCCATGCCCAATATAACATCAAAGTCCACCATGCGCAATAGCAATAAATCAAATCGGGTCTCCAGACCCTCAATAATCACAACACATGACCGGTACACATGGTCCACAACAATAGTATCGCCCACCGGGGTAGATACATGAACAGGTAAAGAAAGAAACTCCCAGGGTGTACCTTAATAATAAGCAAAATATGATAATACATAAGAATAGGTGGAACCGGGATCGAATAATACAGAGGCATTTTTGTGGTAGACTGGAACAATACCTGTAATAACAGCATCTGAAGCAATAGCATATGTCCTGCCTGGAATAACATAAAAACAAGCATGGACACCACCAGATCGACCTTAATCTCCATAAGCCATAACGGACTCACCAACATGCCTCAAACTGGAACCAATATAGCACCTAACCGTGCAATCAACTTAATTAACATCAAACTCCCCAACTTGGCTCAAAGCCATAGATCAAAACGCACTCAGTAAATAATAACGCATATACTCTATTGTTGTCGTAATACCATATTGAGGTTAAACTCGCTCCTTCATAAGCTTGTGGAAACACAAATCATCTGGAATTTTAACTCTTCTGTAATTCTTGCATTCACTCACACAACAGTTAAGCCCGCTCTCTAGGCGGCCCAATTTAGATTTCAACGCATATTATTCACTTGTAAATGAGATCTTCTAATAAACAACATAAGGATCACACAACTTTATAACCCTCCGCAGGAGATAACCCACTTGTTTTGCCTCCAATTAACATTTTGTATAGCTTCCATTGTCATACACATCACATAGTCACCTAATCTTCCTGAGTCGAAACTCATACCGTAACATGAAATTCACTTCACTCCAAATAAGAGACATGAAAAGATTCTTCACGCGCCCTTAACTCGGGGTGACACCTCAAATCACAATGAAAATCAAACACTTAATAGTTCATTTATCATCCTGCAGCTCTTCCTCGTCACTTCCAAGTCATATAGATACATCTCACAGTAATAACATACTCATTTCTTAGCTATCCAACCATTATTCCCACTAATAGGGACAATACCAGACATATAAGTTCAAAACACTTGCTCTCACCATCAGCACCTCAGTGCTCAAGCCATAGGCAAAGATCCGGCCTCAAGTCCTCCAGACTGGTCTAACATCAAACTCACAGAAATCACGTCTCGCCCTTCGATCGGGGAATTACAAGCCATCAAGGCATTTCTAATACTGAGCGCTCGTTCGCGCATACGATCATGTGGAAGGAAATGTAAGAGTTACTTTTCAAGGTGAATCAAGGACGCACGATAAGAATTTCAAGAATATGAAGTTTTTCCTAAAGGTTTTGCAGCCACTCGAGGATAAATACAGATGTCTCCGTACTGATCCACGAGACTCTACTAAACCTGCTCATGACTCGCGAGACCTAGTAACCTAGGCTCTGATACCAACTTGTCACGAACCAAATCCCGAACCTGGTTGTGACGGAGCATCTCGTGAGTACAAGGCCAGTCAGTCAACCTAATTCATCCTTTTAAAACAGTTATTTAACCACAATTATAGTACAACATGGTTTAATAATACCAAATAGCGAAAGTATAGATAAAAATGCGAAAATCCAACCCAACACAGCCCTAACCGGGGTATCACAAGTCACGAGCATCTATAAGGATGAAATTAACATTTACAAGTCTAGAAGTACACTGAACAAGACTAATGAATGTCACAGAAAGAAAATGGCATTGCAAACGGTGGCAGTCACCTCGCTAAGCTCTTACAACTCTGCCTCCAAACAGCCTATACCCGCTGCCGGGTGAATAAATACCTGCAACTGCACACGAGGTGCAGGGAGTACAGTGAGTACTCCAACTCAGTGAGTAATAAGAGTAAATAATAACTGAGCAGTAAGAAATCACGTAAAGCAAGCCATCATGCTATATAGGAGTAGTGTAAAACCTTTGAGAAAAATAGTGAAACTGTGAAATATTTAGAAATATCTTAGCTCAGTTTAAAACCTCTTTTGAAAATGTCTTTTTCCAACAGTTAAGCAAATGAATGCAAAACAAGTAGTGCAAACAAGCACAGAAGTCAGCCCCTCTGGCACAACACTCCGTTAACAGATAACGCCAGGATATCAGGTAATTATTGCAAGAAGTAGCATAAAAGCCAATGAAATAAGAGTGCAAAAATATTATGACAGATAATACAGATAAGAACAAATGCATGAGTGCAATGCAATGCATATGACGGTACACTCTGGTACCCACTCTGGTACCCACTGCGGCATCTCGGTCTCAATATCAATATAACATTATTGTGGCGCGCAGCCCGATCCGTAAGTATCCTCACAATACATGCCCTCACCTTACTCAGTTAACATAATCACATAAACTACTCGGGCAATAATAAGGCATGATGCTTCGCCCCAAAATAATTTATGAAAATATCATTTCGAGTGTTTAAAGCATAATAACTTGGCTGAGTTTTTAAAACAGTGGAAAATACATGACTGAGTTCAAATATATCATTAAATCAGTGAGGAATTATCGACAACAATCCCCGAAGGGTTCAAATAATTGGCACGAAGCCCAAATATGGCAATCAGCCCAAATTATGATGATAACAAGTAGTTTCAGTCAGATACGCAGTAATTTCATCAATCGGGATGGACCAAGTCATAATCCCCAATGGTGCTCTACCCCATGCTCGCTATCCGGCGTGTAAGTCACCTTAATACAGCACTATGGTGTGCAAATCCGGGGTTTCAAACCCTCAGGATGTCATTTACAAACATTACTCTCCTCAAGCTGGCCAAAACTCTAGCTCGCTATGCCCTTGCCTCTCAAATTGGCCTCCTCGTGCGTCGAATCTGACCAAAATCACAACGAATATGTCACATTATGCTAAGGAGACAATACCCAATCGAAAACGATCGAAAGATATCGAAATTCACGAAATTGACAAAACCTGAGCCCCGGGCCCACGTCTCAAAAAAATAGAAAATTAACATCAACGGGTTCCTTATCTCCCCACGAGTCTAACCATACCAAAATTATCCAATTCCCGTATCATTTCGACCCTCAAATCCTCAATTCTATTCGAGAGGGCTTCTAAACTTTTTCCGCTAAATTCATGGATTTAAAGCAAAAACTTGCAATAGATTCGAGTAATATAACCAAAACTGAGTTAAGAACACTTACCTCGTTGTCCTCTCCAAAACTCTCCCGATGAATCGCCTTATCCGAGCTCCAAATCGGTAAAAATGGAAAATATTTTCAGAACTTGTAAAAAAAATCTGCCCAGAAATTTTCGTGTGCACTGTTCACCCCGTGTTATTGTTTACCTGTGGACTATTCATGGGGTACTGTTCACAGTACTATTCACGGATACTGTTACGGGGCACTGTTCAAAATGGCTGTTCACAGGTATTGTTTCTGCAATTTTCCTATGTCCAAAATCACTCTGAAACACTCTCGAGCCCTCGGGGCTACTAACCAAACACATACACAAACTCAAAAATATCCTACAAACTTAATCGTGCAATCAAATCGACGTCATATACCATGAATTAAGCTTTAAAATCCAAGAATTCTTTCAAATTTCATAAAACATCAAATTTTCCATTTTGAGTCCGAAACACGTCAAACGACGTCTGTTTTCAACCAAACTTTACATAAAGTGCTTAAACCATATATAAGACCTGTACCGGGTGCCGGAACCAAAATACGGGCCCGATACCATCACTTTCTAATCAAATTTCATTTCCATTTTCCTTAAATATTTTCATAAAATAATTTTACTCAAAAATTCATTTCTCTGGCCTGGGTCCTCAGAATTCGATGATTCTTATTTCTATGAGTCACAAATAATAATACAAACCTATTCCTTCAATCAAAACACAATTTGGAGCTCATTTGCTCAGTGCAATACCCATTTCGCTCGTTAAATAATTAATTCATGTTTCGCGTCAAAAACCAAATCTTGACTTGATGAAATTAGACCAAACTTTCCAGATCACTCCTATAATTCATTATTAAAATTCTGAAAGTCTCGAAATCAAATTTCGATCTCTAGAACTAAAAATGGACTTTTGGATCATTACATGTTTATGCTCAAAACGGCAAAAATCTTCCAAAAACTTTTTCAAAACTTATCCGAGCCTCATGGGACCCCGACCAAACATGCCAACATAATTCATAACATCATTCAAACCTGTTCCAATCATCAAAACACCTCAAACAACATCAGATTACCCAAAACTCGTCGAATTCAAGCCTAAGTTTCTAAAAACTTTCGAATACACTTTCGATCAAAAACCCGACCAAACGATGTCTGAATGACCTGAAATTTTGCGCACACATCCCAAATGACACAATGAAGCTACAGAAACTCACGAAATTTCATTCTGACACCCGGATCAAAATCTCACCTATCAACTGAAATTCGCCAAAATACTAGCTTTGCCAATTCAAGCCTAATTCTACACCGGACCTCCAAAATCATTTTCGATCACACTCCTAAGTCACAAATCACCTCCCGGAGCTAACCGACCCATCGAAATTCACATCCGAGCCCTCTAAAACATAACTCAACTCCCAGTTGACGTTTTCAAACTAAACCTTCCTTAAAGAGACTAAGTGTCTCATTTCTTATCAAAATCACTCCAAATCAACTCGACTACATATGACACGAATAACGGCGCATGTAGAAATAGAAAATGGGAAGAACGGGACGGTAACTCACGAGATGACGGGTCGGGTCGTCACATTTTCTTTTTTGATTTGAGAAATGTAATAAGGCCTATGGACACTAGTGATATTTTATTTCCCGTTATTTAAGTGTTGTTTTGGGATTCGTCTACTTTTTTATCAATAAAATGAGGCATTTAGCATTATAAGTTTTCCAAATTTACTTGTTGCAAGGCCTACCTCGGGCACAACGAGGTCCCCAAAATTAGGACACGCTTTATATTTCCTGCACTACATGTTAAAATATCGCAACATTTTTCCTTATAATCCTTACTAAGTTGTCACCTTTTGTTTTACTTTTTGTTTATTCCCTTCCCCAAAGGTTAGTTCATGAACTCTGGCAACATCAATGTATTTTACAAGATCCAGGGGCCCTCCACCTACTCCTCCTCCCAATCCTGTCAGGCACAAAAGCAAAAGAAAAATGGAAGATTCAAACAACTCAGTTGAACGGGTAGAGGTCACTCGTAGTGCTATGGTCCCCAAGGAAAATGCCTCTCAGATAGAACGAAAACTACTAAAATTCCAAGAAGAGCTTGATCAAGTCCGGAATTTGGAAAGTCTGTTATTTTCCCTCACCGCTCTAGAAGATACCTTCCCAAATACGCAGAATGCCATACCTCCACAAAGCATCCCAAAGCAACCCGCTCATCACCACCACTGCAATACTTGCCACACTCCCTACAATGCTCCAATGCTCATCCAGGAACCGTTGAACTCCACAAATAACCACTGCCACACACAACACAACACCCTCATCTACGTGGATACCATGCCACACTCCACCCAGACCATCTCAAGCACACTTGAGTCCGATGATAAGGATTTGTTCGTTAGAAATCTGGCTGAAGATCTTAAGAAGTTGACCACCAGAATTTAAGGCGTTGAAGGAAGTAAGGGAATCGAGGGGCTAAACTATGAAGATCTATGCATACATCCCGATGTCGAACTACCCGAGGGGTACAAAAACCTCCCGAGTTCGAAATGTTTGATGGTACAGGGGATCCCGGGGTTCACTTGAGGACCTACTATGACAAGCTAGTCGGAGTGGGAAAAGATGAGAAGATCCGTATGAAGCTTTTCATGAGGAGCTTAAAAGGAGATGATCTATCTTGGTACATTAGCCAAGACCCAAAGAAGTGGTCAAACTGGGTTAGTATGGCATCCGACTTCATGGATAGGTTCAGGTTCAACATGGAAAATGCACCAGATGTGTTTTACATTCAGAATTTAAAGAAGAAACCCACAAAAAAAATTTGCGAGTATGCCACTCGTTGGAGATCAGAAGTTGCTAAGGTTCGACCTGCTTTAGGGGAAGAATAGATGAACAAGTTTTTCGTCCGGGCTCAGGATCAGCAATACTATGAAAGACTGATGTTGATCGAAAACCATAAATTTTCTAACATCATCAAGCTAGGAGAAAGGATCGAGGATGGTATCAAGAGTGGTATGGTTACAAACTTTGAAATTTAGCAAGCCACCAACAAGGCTCTACAGTCTGGTAGTACGTCCAAGAAAAGGGACGTAGGTGCCGTAATGATTGCACAGAGAACCGAATCACCTGTCAAATACCCAACTTACCCGATACCTCCACCTACATATTAGCCCACTCTGAATATCCAAACACCCGCACCTCCTACCAAACCCTACCGCCTACCTAACAATCGCATCCACCTCCTACATACCAACCTGCTTCACCCAGATATTCCCAGCCTGCACATGTCTACCAAGCCTATAACACTCAATAATCCCACTATCAATCACCTCCCCCTCGCCAAAACTTTCCTAGACCTCGACCAAATTTCGACTGCAGACCTCCCAGGCAGTATACCACCATTGTTGAACCAATCAACCAGTTGTATGAAAGACTCAAAGCTACTAGTTATGTCACCCATATCCCTGCTATAACCCCTGAAAACCCTTCCCAATGGGTCAACCCAAATAAAACTTGTGCATACCATTCTGGTATGAAAGGCACACCATTGAGGAATGTCACTCCCTAAAGGATAAGATCCAGGCTCTGATTGACAACAAGATCATTGTGGCAAAGGAGACAGCCTCGAATGTCTTCAATAACCCTCTGCCTGACCATAAGGGCGGAGGCATTCACATGATTGAGATAGAGGACGATTGGGATCCCAAAAGATCGATCGGATTGATCGCAGAAGGTGATGATCAAAAGAAGCCAATAGTCACCCTTAATCCGATTGTAGTCCAGATTCAGCCTTCTGGGGACGCCGAGGTGAATATGTCCATACCACTTGAGTTTGAAACACCAGCCTCCGCAAAGAAGCCAACACCAATTGAGGTCGAGTTTGGGTCCCCAAAGGTGCCTGAGCCATTTGAAGTTGTTGTATTACCTTCCAAAGCAAGGGTGCCCATTACAGTAGCAATGAAAGTCGTAATGCCATTCCACACAAAAGCCATACCATGGGACTACACAGCCGAGGTAAGAAGAAAGGGGAATGCCAAGTTTGGAGAAATAGTTGCGGCACAGGGTATGACAATAACCGGTAGGGTTTATACTTCGGAACACTTGGTTGAGTCAATTAAGCAGACCTATGGTCGACAAGACATCACTGAAACTGGGCTCGATGATCTCTAGAGAAGGATAAAAGCAAAGGAATACTCAGTCATTAATCAGCTGAATAAGACAGCGGTGCAGATTTCTATCCTTGCTCTGCTATAGAGTTCTGATACACACAAGAATGCCTTGTTAAGAGTACTAAGTGAGGCATATGTACCAAGCAACATCACCGGCGGAGAGATGGCTAACATGGTAGGTCAGGTATTGGAAAGTCACAAGATCACTTTTCACGAAGATGAGCTGCCGCTGGAAGGATTGAGTCACAACAAGGCATTGCACATCACTGTGCAGTGAAAAGATTATTTAATCACCAGGATTCTGGTCGATGGGGGGTCCAGTCATAATATCTGTCAGTTGGTGACACACAGGACATTGGGAAAAGGGCTACATCAAATCAAGGACAGGGCCATCAACATTAAGGCTTTCGACCGGTCTTAAAGGTCTACTATTGGGGAAATTAGCTTGTGTTTGCAAATGGGGCATACTTGGTTTGATGTTGATTTTCAAGTGATAGACGTGCCGGTGTCTTACAATCTATTGTTGGGACGACTATGGATTCATGCCACCAAGGTTGTGACATCAACAGTACATCAGGCAGTGAAGTTTGAGTGGAATCACCAGGAGGTGATCATTCATGGCGACGGTAGCAATCCCATATACAGTCGCCAGACCATCCCAGCAATCAGAGGAAGAATAAAGATAGGCGGAGAAACTTATCACCACATCAAACGAGTCAACGTCGTCGATAAGGATAAGTGGTGGGACAACAAAATTGAAAGCATATTAAATTGCAGCGGATATGAACCTGGCATTACACATCACTGTGCAGTACAAAGATTATTTTATCACCAGGATTCTGGTCGATGAGGGGTCTAGTCTCAATATTTGTCCGCTGGTGACATTCAGGACATTGGGAAAAGGGCTGCATAAAATCAAGGATGAGGCTATCAACGTTAAGGCTTTTGACGGGTCTCAAAGGTCTACTATTGGGGAAATTAGCTTGTGTTTGCAAATAGGGCCACTTGGTTTGATGTTGATTTTCAAGTGATAGACATGTCGGCGTCTTACAATCTATTGTTGGGACTACCGTGGATTCATGCCACCGACGCTGTGGCATCAACACTACATAAGGTAGTGAAGTTTCAGTGGAATCACCTGGAGGTGATCATTCATAGCGACGGTAGCAATCCCATATTAAAGGTGTTAAACGGGCCGGGTTGACCCGATTCTGAACCTGCCCAGACCGGTAGAACCCAGGACTAGCCCGGACCGGTTAGAAGGGGCTGGGTTGGGCTGGGTAAGTGGGTTGGTCCGTTTAAGTTATTGGAAACGGGTAACCGGCCCGGTTGAACCCGAAAGAGTGAACAGTAACTCTTACCGGGTTAACTAGCCCGGAGCGGCCCGGTTCAAAAGGCTAGTTTTTATTTTAATTTTCAAAATTGTTGGCCCCACTGACCATTGGCAACGGTCAGGCCTTCTTTTGGTCTGTTGGCCAACAGAAATATTGCACAAATAACCTCTCATTTTTTTAAATTTTTAACCCTTTTTTAATTTACAAAACTAACCTTCTCTAAAACTATAAATACCCCCCCTCCTCTTCTTCATTTCTTCACTCAACACTCATTTCTCAATCTCAATTTCTCTCGTTCTCTCATTCTCCAATTTGCAAGACTTCAAGTCTTCAATTCATCATTTCATCTTCTAGTTTTATTTGGTTCTCTTTTCTTGAATTTAATTTATCGTGTTTTGTCATTCGAAATTTGAAGTTCAAAATTGAAATACTTGAATGACGTTTGTTCGTGGTAACATCAGAATTGCGTAATCAAATGCTCAATTTATTGTCGAATTCGGTGCACTCCCTCCAACTCTTTCTCTTATTTACTATTTTAATTGCATGTTTAATTTTAGCTTATACCTTAATTTTTATAATATGTTTAATGCTGCTAAAAGAGCGTGTAAAAGAGTTACTGGTAGGGGAAATAAAAAAAAAGGTATTCCTTCAGCATCTGGAAGTAACAGTAATAACCCATTATCATTTACACATGTTTCCAAATCATCGCCTAATGATAATTTAGATATAGATTATGAACAGTTACAAGAAGATTTTGGAATAGAAGATAATGAAATAGGAATGGAAGATGAGATACCAGCTACGCCTACTAGTGTTGGAGCAGGTAGTGTTGGAGTTGCTACAAGGGGTGGTGGTCGTGGCACTAGTAGTAGACCACATGTGGCTCCGACTACTAATCGTAGAAAAAGTAGTAAGGTTTGGAATTTTTTTGAAATAATAGAAGGTACTGATAAAGTTAAATGCAAACTTTGTATAGGTGATTTTAAACATTTGACTGGAGAAAATTTAGGGGGGACTAGGATGCTTAGTAGACATATGAGAACTGAGCATCCCATGGAATGGGGCGCTGATGGTGATGGAAATTAAACAACTATTAACCCTACTACTGAGGTCTAGTGAAATATGATAAAATGAAGGATCGTGAAGAGTTAGCAAAAATGATTGCTTTGGGTTGTCTACCTTTTTTTTTTTTTGCTTTTTCATCATATCTTATTATGTATATTCAAAGGATTTACAATCCTTTATTTAAAGGAATCCCTAGAAGTACTTGTAGAGCTGATATCTTTAGACTTCATGGACAATATCAAACATACATACGTTATTTGTTTAGCCACCTTCCTTGTAAAGTTTCTCTACCTTCTAATATTGGCCATGCTGTTAATGAAAATGATTATTTGACAATTACATGTCATTGGATAGATGATACTACTTGTATGCAAAAACGTATTATCGCTTTTAGATATGATGAAGATCATAGTCATACTACTGTATTTATAAGTAGTACTATTTGTGAAGTAGTTGAATTTTATAATCTAAAGCAAAAAGTATTGTGTATATCTTTTGATAATGCTTCTAACAATAATGCCGCAATTTCAATATTAAAAATGCATTTGCAACCACCTCTTGCTGAAATTTTTCTTGTTAGGTGTGCATATCATGTTTATAATTTAATTTTTAAAAGTGGCCTTGATTTATTTTCAACTGAGATTACTCATGTTAGAAGAGCAGTTGGTGTTATTCAAGGAAATAATAGACAATCTAGACTAAAGGAATTTAAGCATAAGTGTGTCCAGTATAACCTTAAACCCAGATCATGCCAGACGAAATTGTTACTAGATGGAATTATACATATATATTTTTAAAATGTTGCTACAAATATAGATTCCCAATAGCTAAAGTTGCTAATGCGCATTGTACTAATCCAAACCGTATGTTAACAACTGGTATTTGGGAGGTCATTAATGATGTTGTTAAATTTTTACATAAATTTTATACAGCTACTGTTGAGTTTTCTGGAGCATATTACCCTACTGTTACTATGGCTTTAGTACATATAGCTGAAAATTTTTTCTACTCTCTGAATTTAAGAAGAAAGAAAAATATACGGAGTGTTGTTGAAAAAATGCAAGCAAAATTCAAAAAATATTTCTTTCCAATTCCTCCGATTTACTTAATTGGTGCAGTTTTAAATCCTTCTATTAAGATATCTGATTGTCACCAATTAATGAATGCTTTATATACTTATATGGAGATTGGACCAACTGAAACCCCAGATTTATGTCTCTATGAACATGCTAAATGAATATTTACAACAATTATATAATTATTATGCAAATGTAATTGATGATGTTGCTCGTGATGTAGGCAATGTTAATCCCACTAAGCACTGTACCACTTCTACTAATGTGGATGATGAAGAAGGCCTAGATAGTTTTAATATTTTTTCTACATTTTCTAACACTCAAACCAGTAGAAGGCACATTGATGAACTTCAATTCTACTTGCAGAAGCAAAAAGAGCCTCGCACAAAGGAATTTTCACCGTTGGGATGGTGGCATGAGAATGGAAAGCAATTTCCTGTTCTTTCGCTATGGCGCGGGACATGCTGAATGTGCCAATTTTTACTATTGCATCGGATAGTGCATTTAGCCAAGCAAGACAACAACTTGGAGACACCCGCCACTCATTGGGAAGCAATGCTTTGGAAGTTTTAGTATGTTTCAGAGATTGGATTAGATTGGAACGAAGAAATCAAGGACGTGAAGATGTTGATAGCCCAGAAGACGAGGAACTTGGAGATATATTAACACATGGTAACCCATCCGAATTTAACACTCCAGAAGAAGGTCAATCGGTTCATATTAATTATGAAAAACTTACTAAGGCAATGCAAAACGTGCAAGTACAATTTTTCCCATCTTCCTTGTATTCTTTATGTTAGTACTTTGTATTAATATAACTTACAAAATTTATACAAAATTTTAATTAAAAAAATACACTAAACCCGGCCCGATCCGACCCCCTCAACCCGTAACCCTTACGGTTCAATTTTTACTCGGATGAACTTGAACCCGTTAAGAACCAACCCGAAACCGGCCCGGACCGTAACCCGTACGGGTCCAAAAAATAGAGGTCCGGCCCACCCGTTAGACACCCATATCCCATATACAGTCGCCAGACCATCCCAGCACTCGGAGGAAGAAGAAAGATAGGCGGAGAAACTTATCACCACATCGAACGAGTCAACGCCTTCAATAAGGATAACTGGTGGGACAACAAAATTGAAAGCATTTTGAACTGGAGCGGATATGAACCTAGCAAGGGACTTGGCAAGAAT
Organism: Nicotiana glauca; assembly: GCA_026770625.1. Lineage (NCBI taxonomy): Eukaryota > Viridiplantae > Streptophyta > Magnoliopsida > Solanales > Solanaceae > Nicotiana > Nicotiana glauca. The sequence continues at coordinate 104,122 of MU711326.1, read as the reverse complement.
CTCCAAGGAATCGCTAAGTCCATCAAGCTCAAGAAACACGGCACCACCTTCGGATTGGGATATGAGTATACCTGGAAAGAATTCCATGAATGGTTGCCACCCTGACACGGTCCTTACTATCTGTTGGAGCAACCAATACCGCGTTTGGAATAGTATTTCCTGCCGGCCAAAGTTATCTACGGGTCAGAAGAAGAGGAAGCACTAGCAGCAATGAGAAACTTGCTCCTAGAAGATGATGACATGGATTGCTGTGTTGTTTTTGAGGAGGAAGGGGAGGAAGGCCCTTCCATACAGGCAGTAAGCAGAGGAACATGCCTCAACAACTGGACCGTCAGAACCACCAGAGCCCGGCGTGCCTCGGGGTAGCAAGGTTTAACAAGCACCATGTATTATTTTATTTATACTAGTTTACTTTCCTTTCGTATTTTTTGTTTTTTGCATGAAAGAGCTCCATTGTTCAAAACATTTATGGAATTTATCAAAAGCAATTCAATTTTTCTTATAAATCTTACTCTTATTATTTTCTCTCATTACTTTACTTATACAGCATTACTATTACTTATCTTGATGAACCGATGACTGTAACATGCAACGAGATAAAGCAACAAACGGACATAGATTCAGAGGAAGATGATATACCGGAAGAAATTGTTAAAGAAGTCGAGAATTTTGAGAATAGACCTAAGTCCAAACTGGACGAGACCGAAATCATCAACCTGGGAGATATAAAAAACATCAAAGAAACACGAATCAATGTTCATTTGTCACCATCAGAGAAGGAAGAATATACAGAGTTTCTAAGAAAGTATGAGGACATATTTACCTGGTCGTACAACGACATGACTGGTTTGAGTACATCTATTGTGGCTCACAAATTGCCGACTGGTCTGACCTGTCTGCCAGTAAAGCAGAAGCTCAGAAAGTTCAAGACAGATATGAGTTTGAAAATCAAGGAAGAGGTCACAAAGCAGGTCAAAGCTAAGGTTCTCAGGGCAGTAGAGTATCTGACATGGTTAGCCAACATCGAGCCAGTATCGAAAAAGGATGGGAAGGTTAGAGTCTATGTCGACTACCAGGATCTCAACCGGGCCAGTCTAAAAGACGACTTCCCCTTGCCGAATATACACATCTTGATTGACAATTGCGCCAAGCATGAGTTGCAGTCATTTGTTTATTATTTTGTTGGGTACCATCAGATATGGATGGATGAAGATGATGCTGAAAAACAGCTTTCATTACGCCATGAGGGATGTATTGCTACTAGATGATGTCATTTGGGTTAAAGAATGCAGGGGCCACCTACATGAAGACCATGACCACCATTTTCCATGACATGATACACAAGTAGATCGAAGTGTATGTAGACGACATCATCATTAAGTCCAAGAAAACCGCTGATCACATGGAAGATTTGAGGAAATTCTTCAATAGACTGAGAAGGTACAACCTGAAATTGAATACCGCAAAATGTGCATTCGGTGTTCCAGCTGGAAAATTTCTTGTGTTCATTGTGAGTCGCTGAGGGATAGAATTCCATCAAAGGTAAAATCTATTCAAGAGTTGCCACCGCCAAAGAACAATAAAGAAGTAGTGAGTTTCTCGGGGAGACTTAACTACATCAGTCGGTTCATGGCACAGTCTAATGTCGTATGTGAGCCAATCTTTAAGATGCTGAAGAAGGACACCGCTACCAAAATGGACCGATGACTACCAAAAGGCCTTCGACAAAATCAAGGAGTACTTGCCAACACCGCCAGTTGTCGACGCCCCCCTTTCCCTCGTGAAATCGGAATTGGGTTTACGACATTTGGGAAGACAACTTTATTCCCATTTAGGAATTGGGTTTTGGGTTTTTGGAGAGTCGCCACCTAATGATTATAGTGCATTAGGACACTTTTTAGAAGAAATAAAGATGAAAACAAGAGTTTGGGTAAGGGCTCGAAATTATGTCAAGGGGAAGGTGTTAGGCACCCCTCAAGATCCACTAGTGTGGTTCCCGGCCATGCTACAATTGTGACTTTAAATTTAAACATGAATAAACAAGCAAGTATTACAAATAAGAGGCATAAAATGAGTGCTGAAATTCAGGAACGAAATAGTTTTGTAAAAAGAGATACACAAGTAAAGGGAAGGGGTCAAACAATTGGTGCAAACAACTTAAAAAGAAGTGTAAGAAACAGAAGTTGAAATAGCCTTTAAAAATCTGAATATTATTAAACTAATAAAAAGGGAGGGGGGTCCTAGGTTTATACATTACATTGATCATTCACACAACACCGGTACCCAATTGTACGCATAGTGTTATCGTGTAATCATCATCTCCATGTCTACCCTTCCCACCCCGTTTAAGGTATTAGAGCGCGGAATGGTATCGCTTACTTATTACATGCTACTACCCGTCCCCAGCCTATTAGTCCCAGAGGCAAATGGACTACTATCCTAAAAGAAAAGGGGCTTAGGGCTTTTAGAGGTTTCAAAGGATAAAATGCTAAGGCGTCAACCAAAACAAATAGTTGCAGACAGAAATGGGATACAGACAGGCAAGCAAGGCTCAAATATGACTCCATAAATCATCAAAAAAACACAGAGTTTAGGATGTCTTTCACATACTGATTTTGGTCTTATTTAAATAAAGCGACGAGCGGACTGGTTCAACACATATTTTTAGGCGAAAAGTCTACATTAGGCATACTCGAATGCAGTTGTTTGAAAACTGATATGATTGACTTAAGTGTTAATTAGAACTAGGTGTGACATATACTGATTTTAGAAACTGATGCACAACCTGACAGGGGTTACTGATTTTAATGGGACAATACGAGTTTAACAGCTAGTATTATCTCTATTTAGATTCGAAACTTTCTATAGGCATGCTTTCTATATGAATAATGATTTGGACACCCTTTAAACATTAACAACATCCTAGGAGCATGGCTTCTACATGCAGTTTTTATTATTATTTATCTACAAATAGTTTGCCTAATGTCGTTTGCAGAATGCAGCCGTTTGGTAGACCATGTTTTATATGAAATTGCAGAACAATTAGGAACTAACCTATATGCAGGACATCTATGCGTGTTTGCAGGAACTAAAGAGTAAACCTATGAGCATAATTTTTAGGCGTGAATTTTGCAGAAATTAAAGTTTAAAAATATATAGGCATGATTTCTAGGCGAATATGCATAAATGAAAGTTGAAAACTTATAGGCATGATTTCTAGGCGGATATGCATAAATGAAAGTATAAAACCTATAAGCATGATTTCTAGGCGGATATGCATAAGAAAGTTGAAAACCTATAGGCATGATTTCTAGGCGCGTTTGCAGAAATAAAAGAAAATGTAAACCTATAGGCAGGATCTCTAGGTGCGTTTGCAGAGATAAAAGAAAATTTAAAGCTATAGGCAGGATCTCTAGGTGTGTTTGCAGCAATAAAAGAAAATTTAAACCTATGGGCAGGATCTCTAGGTGCGTTTGCAGCAATAAAAGAAAATTTAAACCTATAGGCAGGATCTCTACCCTTGGTGCAGAAACTAAATCCCATCCCCCCTTTTTACTAAGTTCCCCGAGTTTATACAAGTTATTACAGCCCAAAAGAAATAAACTGGAATTAAAAAAAACATCAGAAGACCTCAGCTACATTCGAGCAGCCTAATTCAGACTTAATGCCTAATAATATGAGATTGAGCCACTTCCGAGATCCAAATTTCCAGGCCTTCTCTCATCTAGGGTTTTTTAGATATCCAAGGGATTTTAGGAATCCCAGGCAGGGCATATACCCAAGATATTCATAGAAATTGATTTGTGCAGTGTAGAAGGGCCAGCCCTTATGTGTACAAGTTCCGAGGGAGCTCCAGTGTCCCAAGGCAAGGCTCACATAAGAGGGGTAGAACTTAAATTCTAAGAGTTGAGTGTAAGTGAAAAAGAAAGGGTAGGGGGACTACCCAGGCAGGTTGGTGGTCATGCCCAGCCACAATATAGACTGGCACACCCCTGACCAAACCTATTATCAAGATTTTAGGGAGTAAAGACCTACTGGAGGTCAAGCCATGGCCTGAACAATAATCAGAAGTACTGGCAGGCCAAGGCTGTTACTCAGCATACACACAATGAGGTAATGGGGATGGGAAATTGACAAGCTTAGGACCCCAAAGGGTCAAGTTCATAGCCATGGACAATGGTTTTAGGCATTGCCATGTTTCTGAACCATAACTTAAAGCATACAAAGGGGATATGAGGGTTTGGGATTCATAAAGTATCAAATACATGACAAACAACTAACAAGATGCACCTGTAAATTAGACATTGAATTACAAGGGAAGGGAAACATGTTACAGCATGCTAGAAACAAAGATTAACCAAGGAAGACATGAACAGAAGTAGGCAGTAATGAAACACATTGTTGGGACATGTAAATTAACTAGGACATACCAGTAGATAAGCAAAAAGTGCAGAAGAAAGTAGAGTAAACAAATTCCACAGCAGCACAAGTAGCAGAAAGAGGGAGAGAGTTTTAAGTGAGAATGATTTTTTTGAACTCAGATTGCTTTCTGTGTTTGTGTGTTCAAAGAAAAGGGAGGAGAGTATTTATAGCTTTGAAAACGTGCAGAAAAATAAGGTAACAAGTACAAATCTATCACAAATATGGTATGGTCACAAATCAGAATCAAATTAGTATAAGACTCCCCTTTAATCAGGGGATTCTTATTCAAACGGATGCTAACAGGATCCAAATAAGGAAAGGGAGAATATGCCTTGTAAATAGAATGGATGTTGCTATAAAAGAAGCAGTAAGGTAATACAATAGGTATTTAAGTCTAAGTTCAGGATTGTACTTATTTTTGGAAAAGGTTTAGTAAGGCCAAATAAAGAAAGAGGATCAATTAACCCTTGACAGGCGAGTAAAAATCAGAATTTCATGAAAGGAAAAGTTTGAAATCAATTACGAGTTTGAAAATCAATCACAGAAGGGACTCAGTATATAAATGAATGCACAAGTAATAATCATGCGAGGCCAAGCTATGGCAAGAGAAAACAGCATACAGTAATAGCATAGAGCAAACATTCGAAACATGCTAGTTAGGTCTCAGTGGTTTAGTAATAGAGAAAAGGGTCAGGAGCGTGCAAAGAGCCGAGTGAAAATCATAGTCGAGTTTGATAGGTAGCAAGAACTCGGAACAAAAAGAAATCACATAAAGGAAAAGAGATGCTGAAGCAAAAGAATCAAATTGAGCAATTTTAAACAGACGATTTGCACAAACAAACTCAAAGGACTTGAATAGGCCCCAAAGAACTGGGGTTTTTGCAATCAGTCGAGTTTAGAGGAGATAAGCAAATAAACACACAAATAGTCTTAGAATCTCAATTAAACCCTAAAAATTAGGGTTTTCACCACTTAAGCAGTAAATCAAACGAACACTAACATGTAGACTCAGAAACTCAAACAAATCTCGAAAATTAGGGTTTTCAATACCAACTTGTCCTAGAGATGTGAAGTACATGAATTGAACAGACTCAGAAACCCTAATTTAAAAATCAAAGGGTTTTGAGAAAAGAAATTTGGGAAAAATGCTTTAAACTTCACATATAGCATAGATCTAGCACAGATCTAAACGAATAAACGAAAAAGAACCTTGAATAGGCTATGGTTTCTGAGAACCCTAAAGGACGAGAAAGGATTGGAAAATACGAGATCAGATCTGAGACGATAAGGTCGGAACCAGGCTCAGAAGGCTAAGATATGCTGTAACACGGCCAGAGATGGCTGAAAACCTTGAATCGATAAAGGTCTGGGTGAAGATCCTCGAAGACTGGGCTCGAATCTTCTGGCATCAGGTGTGTGAGAGCAGTAGGAGGTGTGTATAGGTTGTCCATGGCTAGAGCAGCAATGGATTCTGGGGATTTGAGGTCGAAGAGGGGTAGGCGTCGATTAGGATTTTGAGAGCATTTGAAAGTGTTTGAGAGAAGAGAGGAATTGGAGGCAGCGTATCTAAGAGAATGGGGTAGGGTTTGGGGGTTGTTTGCAATTAAAAAGGAAGGGAGAGATCTGGGTCGTTGATCAAAATGATGAACGGCTCAGATTTTAAAGAACCGAGCGGATTCGGGTAATTGAATCAGGGGTCGAGTTGGCATGGTAGTTGGGCTGGGCAATTTGGGCTTGAATTTGGGGGTGAATTGGGGTGCAAAAATAGGCTGAAATTGAAACACAATTGAGGCTAAATCGTAAATAACCACTTTTCCCATTTTTATTTTATAAAATTAGCAATAATGATTCTAAAAACAAATTACAAGTACTAGGTAAAAAAATATTATATAAATAATAGTTTAAAAATGTTGGGATTGATTTTATAATTATAAAATGCTATCAATTACGAAATAGGCTATAATTGCAATTATATGCAATTTAGCTTTAAAAATGCCAAATGAATTTGTAAAAATGTGCAAAAATCACCTTAATTATATTTTGGTATAAATATGAGGATAAAATAAGTTATTCACCAAAATGATAATTTTGGGAATAATTATCGGATTTTATGGTATAAAAATAGGCAATAGCTTGGTTTAAAAATCATTAAAAATGCCAAACTCTTGGGTGTGCTTATATATGCACATACATGCTATTTTCGAAGTATTTTGGGTACGAAAATACATAAAGAAAAATTGGGTATCAATAGCTGCCCCTCTTTACCCGGGAAGGATGAGAGAGTTGTCGGGTAAAGATATGATGGCCAAGTTTGACCGAAAATGGCGATTTGAAAATAATTTTGAATGAGCTCTGGTTTCTGAGCTGCCTACATATCCCTGGTCTTACAGGAATCAGGCCATATGTAGTTCAGGAGCCATTGACGAAATATGCCGATGGAGATTAAAAACGACGGACGCGATGTTTAAAGTGAGACAGGTTTTTTAAAATCGATAGGCTGCGGGAACTGGAGCGGGATCACTCCTGCTGAGATGGACGTTGCCAGCCGGCGTACCTGCAAGTAAGCAATACGAAAATATATCGTGCATAAACTTAAACATGATGCAAGTTCCCATTGGACCATGAATGTTGTACTTGGACGGTTAGGATGACGTCCTCGGACCATGATGTCCTGGGCCATAAAGTGCAAAATTAAAGGATTTGCAGGCTATGAAATGATGTTCTTGGGCTATGACAATGGTGCCTCCGGACCATGATGCCTTTGAATAATGCTATGCAGGATATAAAGCGGGGCCTTCGGGCTATGGCATGGTCTTCTCGGGCTATGAGGATGATGTCTCCGAACAATGACGCCCTTGGAGAGTTTGGCAATATTTCAGCCCATGAAATGCAAGGTTTGGCGGTATTTCAGCCGATGCAGAAGCGTAAATGGCAATATTTCAGCAGACAGAAATTTAAATAAAAATAGGCGATGTTTTAGCCGATGTAAAAAGTAAAATGGCGATATTTCAGCCGACAGAAAGCATAAGTATAGATGATGATGGAGATGAACTGTCTATCTTTCCGCCGATGTAGCATTTAAATAAAGTTTGGCGATATCTCGGCCGATTGCAAGATGTAAGGTGGCAATATTTCAGCCATGCAAGAAAAAATGAAGTGGCGGTATTTCAGCCATGCAGGTGGAGGTAGAGTTTAACCTCGGAAGGCAGAAAGGTAGCCTTATGCAATGCAGGAAATGCAGATGAGACAACGCTTAGTCTCGGAAGGCAGAAAGGTAGCCTTATGCAATGCAGGAAATGCAGATGAAAACAACGGTTAGTCTCAGAAGGCAGAAAGGTAGCCTTATGCAATGCAGGAAATGCAGATGGAGACAACGCTTAGTCTCGGAAGGCAGAAAGGTAGCCTTATGCAATGCAGGAAATGCAGATGGAGACAACGCTTAGTCTCGGAAGGCAGAAAGGTACCTTATGCAATACAGGAAATGCAAATGGAGACAACGCTTAGTCTCGGAAGGCAGAAAGGTAGCCTTATGCAATGCAGGAAATGCAGATGGAGACAACGCTTAGTCTCGGAAGGCCGAAAGGTACCTTATGCAATACAGGAAATGCAAATCGAGACAACGCTTAGTCTCGGAAGGCCGAAAGGTACCTTATGCAATACAGGAAATGCAAATCGAGACAACGCTTAGTCTCGGAAGGCCGAAAGGTACCTTATGCAATACAGGAAATGCAAATCGAGACAACGCTTAGTCTCGGAAGGCCGAAAGGTACCTTATGCAATACAGGAAATGCAAATCGAGACAACGCTTAGTCTCGGAAGGCCGAAAGGTACCTTATGCAATACAGGAAATGCAAATCGAGACAACGCTTAGTCTCGGAAGGCCGAAAGGTACCTTATGCAATACAGGAAATGCAAATCGAGACAACGCTTAGTCTCGGAAGGCCGAAAGGTACCTTATGCAATACAGGAAATGCAAATCGAGACAACGCTTAGTCTCGGAAGGCCGAAAGGTACCTTATGCAATACAGGAAATGCAAATCGAGACAACGCTTAGTCTCGGAAGGCCGAAAGGTACCTTATGCAATACAGGAAATGCAAATCGAGACAACGCTTAGTCTCGGAAGGCCGAAAGGTACCTTATGCAATACAGGAAATGCAAATCGAGACAACGCTTAGTCTCGGAAGGCCGAAAGGTACCTTATGCAATACAGGAAATGCAAATCGAGACAACGCTTAGTCTCGGAAGGCCGAAAGGTACCTTATGCAATACAGGAAATGCAAATCGAGACAACGCTTAGTCTCGGAAGGCCGAAAGGTACCTTATGCAATACAGGAAATGCAAATCGAGACAACGCTTAGTCTCGGAAGGCCGAAAGGTACCTTATGCAATACAGGAAATGCAAATCGAGACAACGCTTAGTCTCGGAAGGCCGAAAGGTACCTTATGCAATACAGGAAATGCAAATCGAGACAACGCTTAGTCTCGGAAGGCCGAAAGGTACCTTATGCAATACAGGAAATGCAAATCGAGACAACGCTTAGTCTCGGAAGGCCGAAAGGTACCTTATGCAATACAGGAAATGCAAATCGAGACAACGCTTAGTCTCGGAAGGCCGAAAGGTACCTTATGCAATACAGGAAATGCAAATCGAGACAACGCTTAGTCTCGGAAGGCCGAAAGGTACCTTATGCAATACAGGAAATGCAAATCGAGACAACGCTTAGTCTCGGAAGGCCGAAAGGTACCTTATGCAATACAGGAAATGCAAATCGAGACAACGCTTAGTCTCGGAAGGCCGAAAGGTACCTTATGCAATACAGGAAATGCAAATCGAGACAACGCTTAGTCTCGGAAGGCAGAAAGGTAGCCTTATGCAATGCAGGAATGCAGATGGAGACAACGCTTAGTCTTGGAAGGCAGAAAGGTAGACTTATGCAACGCAGGAAATACAGATGGAGAAAATGCTTAGTCTCGGAAGGCAGAAAGGTAGCTTTATGCAACGAATAGTAAGTAAAAAGAATTCTTAGCTGATAGTTGGTAGTTGATTGTGATATTGCGGCTGCTGCGGACATTGTGTGCTGATAGAAAATGCAAATATGTGTGACGGTTCAATGCGATTGTGTAATATATTTGGTACTTTTGTGACTTGGGTGCCTGCATCCAAAGAAAACCATGAGTTTTGTAAGAGGGGGGAAAGGTTAGTTCGTTTTCCCTTGAATCCTGCCATTGCATATCATCGGGGTAGCGTTGCTAAACAGCAACGGTTCGGACAATGATTATGCATGATTTAGTGAACATATCATAAGTAAAAAAACAGTTTTCTTTTAGCTGAACCAACGACTGCGACGCAGTTCGAGACATTGCAACCTCTCCTGCTCCCAAATTTTGAGGGTCCTTCTCAAAATTCTGCCCCAGTTTACTGGACTGGCACTTTTGACGGCTGCGCTGAATGACTGAAGAATCGACTTTGGAATTTTGAGGGTCCTCCTCAAAATTCTGCCCCAGTTTATTGAGGTGACATCCCTGGCGGTGAGTGGCTGAAGACTGACTTCGGAATTTTGAGGGTCCTCCTCAAAATTCTGCCCCAGTTCAATAGTAGGGGAAATGAAATTTTTATAAAATTGTGACCGAACCCATAAGGCTGCCTACGTATCCCCTCTTAAACGGGAATCAGGTCAGGCGTAGTTTAAATTACATCATAAAGGAAATCGTAAGTGGTTACACATAGTATCGTTTCACTGCATCTGAGTTAATCAGCTTTGGCCAAACTTCTCCGTCCATTCCTACAAGGATAAGGGCTCCTCCAGTTAGAACTCGGTGAACCATGTACGGACCTTGCCAGTTGGGAGAGAATTCCCCTTTGGCTTCATCTTGATGTGGGAATATCTTCTTCAACATCAGCTGCCCCGGTGTAAACCTCCTTGGCTTAACTCTTTTGTTGAAGGCTCTGGACATTCTGTTCTGGTACAACTGACCATGGCAAACTACATTCATCATTTTCCCATCTATAAGGGCTAACTGCTCGTAGCGACCTTTTACCCATTTCTGCATTGTCCAGCTCTGCTTCTTGTATGATCCTCAATGAAGGAATTTCTACCTCGGTAGAGATGACCATTTCTGTACCACAAACCAGCATGTAGGGAGTTGCTCTGGTCGATGTGCGGATTGTGGTGCGGTATCCCAACAAAGCGAATGATAACTTCTCATGCCATTGTTTGTGACTTTCGACCATCTTCCTTAGTATCTTCTTGATATTCTTATTGGCTGCTTCTACAGCTCCGTTCATCTGGGGCATGTAGGCTGTAGAGTTCTTGTGTTTAATATTGAATGCCTCACACATTGCTTTCCTCAAATCGTTATTGAGACTGGAACCATTATCAGTGATGATTGATTTCGGAATTTCAAATCGGCAAACAATACGGTTACGGACGAAATATGTCACAACTTTCTTGGCCACTGCCCTGTATGACGTTGCTTCAACCCATTTAGTAAAATAATCAATTTCCACCAGGATAAACCTGAGCCCGTTTGATGCGGCAGGCTCGACAGGTCTAATGATGTCCATCCCCCAAGCGACGAATGGCCACGGTAAGCTTGTTGCAGTAAGCTCATTTGGAGGCACATTTATCATATATGCATGTATCTGACAGCGATGGCACTTGCGAACATACTGGATACAGTCTGTTTCCATAGTCATCCAAAAATAACCTGCTCGGAGTATCTTCTTTGCTAAAACAAAACCATTCATATGCGGCCCGAAAGTTCTTGCGTGCACTTCGTCCAATAGTCTGGATGCTTCATTTGCTTCGACACACCTCAATAAACCCAAATCGGGCATCCTCCTATACAGGATTCCCCCACTGTGAAAGAAATTGTTGGATAATCTTCGAAGTGTGTACTTTTGAGTGGTGTTGGCAAGCTCTGGATATTCTCTTGTTGTCAAGTACCTTTTGATGTCGTGGAACCATGGTTTTCTGTCTGCTTCTTCCTCAACGTGAGCATAATAAGCTGGCTGATCATAAATCCTTACTGGGATGGGATCAATGAAATTCGTATCTGGATGTTGGATCATGGATGATAAAGTAGCCAATGCGTCAGCGAACTCGTTCTGGACCCTAGGGATATGCTAAAATTTCATCTTTGTGAATCTTTTCCTTAATTCCTGTATGTGTTGCAAGTAGGGGAGTATCTTAGAGTTCTTGGTTTCCCACTCTTCTCAAACTTGATGTAAGATCAAGTCTGAATCCCCGATCACTAGCAAATCCTGAATGTTCATGTCAATGGCCATCTTGAGCCCTAGGATGCAAGCTTCGTATTCAGCCATATTATTTGTGCAAGGGAACCTAAACTTGGCGGATACCGGGTAATGCTGGCCGGTTTCTGATACTAGGATTGCTCCTATGCCAACTCCTTTGAAATTTGCAGCTCCGTCGAAAAAACAACCTCCAACCATCGTAGGATTCTGCAATATCTTCTCCTACAAAGGACACTTCTTCATCAGGAAAATATGTTTTCAGGGGTTCGTATTCTCCGCCAATAGGATTCTCGGCAAGGTGATCTGCTATGGCTTTACCCTTGATTGCTTTCTGAGTCACGTAACTAATGGCGAATTCACTCAGATTTTCCACTTGACGAGCTTGCTAGTATGGGCTTCTGGAAGATATACTTCAGCGGTTCCATCCTGGATATGAGATAAGTGGTGTAGGCACAGAAATAATACCTCAATTTATGAGCTTCCCAAGTCAGAGCACAACAGGTGAGCTCTAATAAAGAATATCGGGCCTCGTATGGGTGAACTTCTTATCGAGATAGTAGATGGCATGCCCCTTCCCGTTTCATCGTGTTGTCCCAGAACACAACCGAATGCTCCATCCAAAACTGCGAGATAAAGTAGTAGAGGCCTCCCTGGATCGGGCGGAACCAAGACTGGCGGTGTTGACAGGTATTCCTTGATTCTGTCGAAGGCTTTCTGATAATCGTCAATCCATTTAGTAGCAGCGTCTTTCTTCAGCATTTTAAAGATGGGTTCACAAATGACCATGGACTGAGCTATAAACTGGATGATATAGTTGAGTCTTCCCAAGAAACTCATCACGTCCTTCTTGTTCTTTTGCGGTGGCAATTCTTGAATGGCTTTGACTTTTGATGGGTCCAATTTTATTCCTCGACGACCCACGATGAAACACAGTAATTTTCCAGCAGGAACCCCGAATGCACACTTGGCGGGATTCAGTTTCAGATTGTACCTTCTCAGTCTGTTGAAGAACTTTCTCAAGTCTCCTATATGATCAGTGACTTTCTTGGATTTGATGATGATGTCATCCACATATACCTCGATCTCCTTGTGTATCATGTCGTGAAAGATAGTGGTCATGGCTCTCATATAGGTAGTGCCAGCATTTTTCAATCCAAACGGCATCATTTTGTAACAATACATTCCCCACGGCGTGATGAAAGCTGTTTTCTCTGCATCTTCCTTATCCATCCATATCTGATGGTATCCGGCGAAACAATCAACAAAAGACTGCAACTCATGCTTCGCGCAATTGTTGATAATAATGTGTATGTTTGTCAAGGGGAAATCATCTTTGGGACTGGCCCGGTTAAGATCCCAGTAGTCGACACAGATTCTAATCTTCCCATCCTTATTTGGTACTGGCACGATGTTGGCTAACCATGTTGGATACTCCACTACCCTAAGAACCTTGGCCTCTTCTTTGATTTTCAAACTCATGTCGGGCTTGAATCTGAGCTTCTGTTTTACCAGCGGACAAGTTTGATATATTGGTAGTTTGTGAGCTACAATGGACGTGCTAACACCAGTCATATCATAATACGATCAGGCGAATATGTCCTCGTATTCCCTTAGAAATTCCGTATATTCTACCTTTTTCTGATGGCGACAAGTGAACACTGATGCGAGTTTCTTTGATATTTTCCGTATCTCCCAAATTAATGACCTCAGTTTCTTCCAGGTTAGACTTAGGTCTATTCTCAACTTCTCTGACGACCTCTTCAGGTATCTCATCTTCTTCTGAGTCTATGTCCTTTTGTTGCGTTGTTTCGTTGCAAGTCACAATTGTTGGTTCATCATCAAAGTAAGTAATAGTAATATTGTATATAATTAGAGTAAATGATAGAGAAAATAATATGCGTGATATAAATTGAAATGCTTTGATCAAATTCATAATTGTTTGAAACATCGGAGCTCTTTTCGAAATTAAAGACAATGCGGAAAGAAAATCAACTAGTAAAGTAAGCTAAATATGATATGCATGGCGCTTTTGTTTAGCCTTGCTACCCCGAAGTCTTCTGGGCCCTGACGGTCCTAATTGACCAATTGTTGAGGCGGTCTCCTCTGTTCACAACTTGTATGGAAGGGCCCTCCTCCCCTTCCTCCTTCAAAAGAACACAGCAGTCCATATCATCATCCTCCAGAAACAGATTCTTTATGGCAGCCAACGTTTTGTCTTCCTCTGACCCATATATAGCATCTGTCGGTTGAAAGGTTTGCTCCAGGCTGCATATCGAAAGCTTCAATGGATAGTAGGGACCGCGCTACGGTGGCGACCAGCTCTGGAATTCTTCCCAAGTATAGTCGTACCCTAAGCCAAATGTAGTATCATGCTTCTTTAGTTTGATGGGCTTAGTGATCCCCTGAAGATTTTTACCGAGTCTCTTTCCAGGCTCGTACCCACACCAATTCGGGATACTTTCGATCTTGTTATCCCACCACTTATCCTTATCTACAGCGTTGACCCTTTAGATATGGTGGTATGTTTCTCCGTATATTCTCATTCTGCCTCCAATCATTGGGATGGTCTGGAGACTATATATGGGGTTACTACCATCGCCATGAATGATCACTTCTTGGTGATTCCATTCAAACTTTACTGCCTGATACAGGGTCGATGCTACGGCTCCTGCAGCGTAGATCCAGGGTCGTCCTAATAGTAGGTTGTAGGATGTCGGGACGTCTATCACTTGTAAGTCGACATCGAACCATGTTGGCCCCATTTGTAAGGACAGGTTGATTTCTTCGATGGTGGATCTCTGGGGCCCATCGAAGGCCTTGAGATTGATAGCCCCATCTTTGATCTCGTGCAGGCTTTTTCCCAAAGTTCTGAGAGTTACTAGCGGACAGATGTTGAGGCTCGATCCTCCATCGATCAGGACTCTAGTGATGAAATAATCTTTGCATTGCACGGTGATGTGCAGTGCCTTATTGTGGCTCAATCCTTCTGGTGGCAACTCATCTTCGTGAAAGGTTATTTTATGTCTATCCAGCATTTGCCCCACCATATTCGCCATTTCACCCCCGGTTATATTGTTGGGCACACAAGCTTCGCTTAGTATCTTCATTAGGGCATTCTTGTGAGCGTCTGAACTCTGCAGAAGAGCCAGGATAGATATCTGTGCTGGTGTTTTGTTCAACCGTTCAGCGACCGAGTACTCCTTAGCCTGTATTTTCCTCCAAAGATCGTCGGGCCCAATTTTAATAGGTTGTCCTGGGGCTTGCGCACTGGACTCGGCTAGGTGCTTTGGGGTGTAAACCCTCCCTGTTCTGGTCATTCCTTGCGCGGTAATTATTTCTCCTGTCTCGGTCTTTCCTTTCCTCCTAGCTTCAGCAGCGTAATCCCATGGTATGTCATGTGAGTGTAATGGTGTTATGTCTGACATTGTCACTGGAATAGGCACCCTTGGTGGTAACACAGCAACTTCAAAGGGTGTAGCCGGACACCTTTGCAGAAGGAGGCGCTTCAAATTCAATAGGTATAGACATATTTACTTCACCATCCCTGGAGGGCTGATTCTGCACAACAATTGGGTTAAGTGTAACCGCAAGTTTCTTTGGTTCATCCCCTTCAGCAATCAAACCTATCGACCTTTTGGGGTCCATATCATCTTCGATCTCGATCATGTGAATGTCTCCACCTTTGTGGTAAAGCAAATGGTTGTTACGAACATTAGGAGCAGGCTCCTTTGCTATTATGACCTTATTGTCGATCAGGGTTTGAATCTTGTCCTTCAATGAACGGCACTCGTCAAGGGTGTGCCCCTTCATGCGGGAATGATATGCACAGGTCTTGTTGGGGTTGGCCCACTGGGAGGGATTTTCTGGAGCTTTGGCTGGGATAAGGAGTGACGTAACTAGCAGCTTTAAGTCTTTCATATAGCTGGTCAATTGGTTCAGTGATGGTTGTGTATTGTCTGGAAGGTTTGCGGTCAAAATTTGGCCTGGGTCTTGGGAAATTTTGACGGGTGGGAGGTAATTGGTAGTGAGAGGTTTGAGCGTTATAAGCTTGGTAAACAGGTGCTGGTTGAGAGTATCTGGGCGAGGTGGGTTGATTTGTAAGTGGAGGTGATGGGTAAGTGTGGTATTTTGGTGGTGATTTGGCTCCATGTGCAACCATTACGGCACTTACATCCTTCTTTTGAACGTGCCATCAGTCTGTAAAGCCTTATTGATGGTCTGCAATGCTTCAAGATTCATAACCATACCATTATTAATGCCTTCTTCAATTCTTTCTCCAAGTTTGATGATATCGGAGAACTTTTGACCCTCGATCAGCATCAACCTCTCGTAATATTGGGGATCCTGAGCCCGGATAAAGAATCTATTCATTTGTTCTTCTTCTAGGGCCGGCCTGACCTTTACAGCTTCTGACCTCCAACGAGTGGCATACTCGCGGAATGTTTCGGTGGGTTTCTTCTTCAAATTTTGTATATAGAATACATCCGGTGTGTTCTCTGTATTAAATCAGAATCTATCCATGAAGTCATGCCATACCTACCCAACTCGTCCATTTCTTGGGGTCCTGGCTGATATACCAGGATAGTGCATCTCCTTTCAGGCTTCTCATGAAGAGCTTCATACGGATCTTCTCATCCCTTCCAACTCCAACCACCTTATCGCAGTATGTCCTAAGGTGGACTCTGGGATCTCCTGTTCTATCAAACATTTCTAACTTGGGAGGTTTGTACCCCTCCGGAAGTTCAACATCTGGCTGGATGCATAGATCTTCATAATTTAATCCTTCAATACCTTTGGTACCTTCCACGCCCTGAACTCGGCTGGTTAATTTCTTGAGTTCTATCGCTAAGTTCCTGATAAGGGAGTCTTTGTCATCAGACTCAGGTGCATTTGAGATTGGTTGGGTATAGTGGGGTACAGTATCCACAAAAATAGGAGGGTTGTGGAGATGGTCATTTGTGGCGTTCAGTGCTCGGGAATGAGTAGTGGAGTATTGTTGGGAGTGTGGCATGTGTTGGGTATGAGTGGGTTGTAACTGTGGTTGTGGGGTGTTTTGTGGAGGTGCGATATTTGGGTGTTAACATCAGGAGCAGTGAGGGAAAATGATCGGTTCGCCAAATTTCAAACCTGATCCAGCTCTTCTCGAAATTTCAACAGCTTTTGCTCCAGTTGAGTAGCAGTTTCCTTAGTAACCGGGGTACCCTAAGGAATCTCAATCTCCTTTCTGGCGCTTGGATCTCCCATTCTACCTTTGTTCTTGTTCCGGATAGGACTCGGAGAAGGAGGAGGTGGAGGGACCTTGGATCTGGTGGAGTATGACGATGGTGCCAGAATGCACGAACTAACCTTTGGGGAGGGGAATAAAAAAAACAAAAGGTAACAAGTTAGTGCGGGTTATGAGGAAAAAATATTGCGGTATTTAAACACGTTGTGCAAAAAAATGTAAATCGCATCCTAATTTGGTGCCTCGTTGTGCCCGAGGTAGGCCTGATGACAAATAGTTTTGGAGAACTTATAATACTAAATGCCTCATTTTATTGATCCAAAACGACTCTAAACAATGGAAAGTAAAAATGTCACTAGTTGGTCCCAGAAGGACCTGCCCCAGATTTGGCATCTTTGTCTCCCTCGAATAGCTCTACCAACTCGTGTAGTCCTAACAGCAAATAGGCTCGGGCCAGATGTCCGCCTGCATTTCCTTTAGTGTTTTGACAGTCTTCAATCCTCTGCTATTAGGCCGAACTTCTAGAAGAGAAGGCATATTCCCTAAGTACTTGCGGACGAGTGTCTGATCACTAGAATGGAGGTTTTTCCACCAATTTAGCAGCCTTGGATGAATGTTAACTACCATGCCAAATCTGGGGATTCGTGCCTCATTTGCTGCAAAACAAAGCGTTAGGCCCTTACCCACACCAGACTCGGCTATTTAAACCAAATAATTAGCATAGCAAACATTTAAGTTCTCCAAATAAATGCACAGAACGTGGAGGTGTCCGTTTGGGTTTCAATGAAACCCGGTGGACTTTGGACAACGCTATCTTACTGAGTCATTATGTGGACAACATAACTGACTCGGCTAGGCTTGACCATGATGCATGTACAGTTTAAATGTNTTGCTATAGTACTTGTTTGGCACGAGTGGAATATGATGTTGAAAATGCAGTTTACAAGAATGAAACATGTTGACACGTATTTTCACGTTCATACAATAAAGTTTACAATGATTGCTCAAAATAAATTACGACAACATTGATGAAAAAGCGGTAAATGAAAGTAATTAAAGAAAAAGAAACAAAAGAAACAAGTCAGTTTCAAATAAAGGCATTAAACAAAACAGTAAAAGAAAGCAATAAAGTCACATATAGCATGCAATGGTAAAAGCCTAAAGATTCCCCAGCAGAGTCGCCATGCTGTTGACACCCCCTTTTCCTCACGGAATCGGAATCGGGTTTATGACATTTGGGAAGACAACTCTATTCCCGTTTGGGAATTGGGTTTTGGATTTTTGGAGAGTTGCCATCTAATGATTATAGTGCATTAGGACACTTTTTAGAAGAATTAAATATGAAAACCAGAGTTTAGGTAAGGGCTCGAAATTATCTCGAGGGGAAGGTGTTAGGCACCCCTCAAGATCCACTAGCGTGGTACCCGGCCATGCTACAATTGTGACTTTAAATGCAAACATGAATAAACAAGCAAGTATTGCAAATAAGAGGCATAAAAGGAGTGTTGAAATTCAGGAAGGAAATAGTTTTGTAAAAAGAGATATGCAAGTAAAGGGAAGGGGTCAAACAATTGGTGCAAACAACTTAAAAAGAAGTGTAAGAAACAGAAGTTGAAATAGCCATTAAAAATCTAAAGATTATTAAACTAATAAAGAGGGAGGGGGTCCTAAGTTTATACATTACATGGATCATTCGCACAACACCGGTACCCAATTGTACGCATAGTGTTATCGTGTAATCATCATCTCCATGTCTACCCTTCCTACCCCATTTAAGGTATTAGAACGCGGAATGGTATCGCTTACTTATTGCATACTACTATCCGTCCCCAGCCTATTAGTCCCGGAGGCAAATGGACTACTAATCCTAAAGGAAAGGGGGCTTAGGGCTTTTAGAGGTTTCAAAGGATAAAATGCTAAGGCGTCAACTAAAACAAATAGTTGCAGACAGAAATGGGATACAGACAGGCAAGCAAGGCTCAAATATGCCTCCATAAATCATAAAAAAACACAGAGTTTAGCATTTCTTTCACGTATTGATTTTGGTCTTATTTAAATAAATCGACAAGCGGACTGGTTCAACGCATATTTTTAGGCGAAAAGTCTACATTAGGTGTACTCGAATGCAGTTGTTTGAAAACTGATTTGATTGACTTAAGTGTTAATTTGAACTAGGTGTGACATATACTGATTTTAGAAACTGATGCACAAACTGACAGGGTTTACTGATTTTAAGGGGACAATACGAGTTTAACAGCTAGTATTATCTCTATTTAGATTCGAAACTTCCTATAGGAATGATTTCTATATGAATAATAATTTGGACACCCTTTAGACATTAACAACATCCTAGGAGCATGGCTTCTACATGCAGTTTTTTATTATTATTTATCTACATATAGTTTGCCTAATGTCATTTGCAGAATGCAGCCGTTTGGTAGACCATATTTTATATGAAATTGCGGAACAATTAGGAACTAACCTATATGCAGGACATCTATGCGTGTTTGCAGGAACTAAAGAGTAAACCTATGAGCATGATTTCTAGGCGTGAATTTTATAGAAATTAAAGTTTAAAAATCTATAGGCAAGTTTTCTAGGCGGATATGCATAAATGAAAGTTGAAAACCTATAGGCATGATTTCTAGGCGGATATGCATAAGAAAGTTGAAAACCTATAGGCATGATTTCTAGGCGGATATGCATAAGAAAGTTGAAAACCTATAGGCATGATTTCTAGCCGCGTTTGCAGAAATAAAAGAAAATTTAAACCTATAGGCAGGATCTCTATGTGCGTTTGCAGAGATAAAAGAAAATTTAAACCTATAGGCAGGATCTCTAGGTACATTTTCAGCAATAAAAGAAAATTTAAACCTATAGGCAGGATCTCTAGGTGTGTTTGCAGCAATAAAAGAAAATTTAAACCTATAGGCAGGATCTCTACCCTTGGTGCAGAAAGTAATTCCCATCCCTCCTTTTTTACTAAGTTCCCCGAGTTTATACAAGTCATTACATCCCAAAAGAAATAAACTAGAACTAAAAAAAACATCAGAAGACCTCAGCTACATCAGAGCAGCCTAAGACTTAATGCCTAATAATATGAGATTGAGCCACTTCCGAGATTCAAATTTTCAAGCCTTCTCTCATCTAGGGTTTTTCAGATATCCAAGGGATTTCAGGAATCTCAGGCAGGGCATACACCCAAGATATTCATAGAAATTGAGTTGTGCAGTGTGGAAGGGCCAACCCTTATGTGTCCAAGTTCAGAGGGAGCTCCAGGGTCCCAAGGTAAGGCTCACATAAGAGGGGCAGAACATAAATTCTAAGAGTTGAGTGAAAGTGTAATAGAAATGGTAGGGGGACTACCCAGGCAGGTTGGTGGTCATGCCCAGCTACAATATAGACTGGCACACCCCTGACCAAACCTATTATCAAGCTTTTAGGGAGTAAAGACCTACTGGAGGTCAAGCCATAGCCTGAACAATAATCAGAAGTACTGGCAGGCCAAGGCTGTTACTCAGCATACACACAATGAGGGAATGTGGATGGGAAATTGACAAGCTTAGTACCCCAAAGGGTCCAGTTCATAGCCATGGACAATGATTTCAGGCATTGCCATGTTTCTGAACCATAACTTAAAGCATACAAAATGGGATATGAGGGTTTTGGGATTCATAAAGTATCAAATACATGACAAACAACTGACAGGATGCACCTGTAAATTAGACATTGAATTACAAGGGAAGGGAAACATGTTACAGCATGCTAGAAACAAAGATTAACCAAGGAATACATGAACAGAAGTAGACAGTAATGAAACATATTATTTTCGGGACATGTAAATTAACTGGGACATACAAGTAGAGAAGCAAAAAGTGCAGAAGAAAGTAGAGTAAACAAAGTCCACAACAGCACAAGTAGCAGAAAGAGGGAGAGAGTTTTAAGTGAGAATGATTTTTTTTGAACTCAAATTGCTTTCTGTATTCGTGTGTTCAAAGAAAAGGGAGGAGAGTATTTATAGCTTTGAAAACATGTAGAAAAATAAGGTAACCAGTACAAATCTATCACAAATATGGCATGGTCACAAATCAGAATCAAATTAGTATAAGACTCCCCTTTAATCAGGGGATTCTTATTCAAACGGATGCTAACAGGATCCAAATAAGGAAAGGGAGAATAGGCCTTGTAAATAGAATGGTTGTTGCCGTAAAAGAAGCAGTAAGGTAATACAATAGGTATTTAAGTCTAAGTTCAGGATTGTACTTATTTTTGGAAAGGGTTTAGTAAGTCCAAATAAAGAAAGAGGATCAATTAACCCTTGACATGCGAGTAAAAATCAGAATTTCATGAAAGGAAAAGTTTGAAATCAATTACGAGTTTGAAAATCAATCACAGAAGGGACTCAGTATATAAATGAATGCACAAGTAATAATCATGCGAGGCCAAGCTATGGCAAGAGAAAATACAATACAGTAATAGCATAGAGCAAACATTCGAAACATGTTAGTTAGGTCTCAGTGGTTTAGTAATAGAGAAAAGGGTCAGGAGCGTGCAAAGAACCGAGTAAAAATCATAGTCGAGTTTGACAGGTAGCAATAACTCAGAACAAAAAGAAATCACATAAAGGAAAAGAGCTGCTGAAGCAAAAGAATCAAATTGAGCAATTTTAAACAGACGATTTGCACAAACAAACTCAAAGTACTTGAATAGGCCCCAAAGAACTAGGGTTTTCGAAATTAGTCGAGTTTAGAGGATATAAGCAGATAAACACACAAACAGTCTAAGAATCTCAAATAAACCTTAAAAATTAGGGTTTTCACCACTTAAGCAGTAAATCAAACGAACACTAACATGTAGACTCAAAAACTCAAACAAATCTCGAAAATTAGGGTTTTCAATACCAACTAGTCCTAGAGATTTTAAGTAGATGAATTGAACAGACTCAGAAACCCTAATTTAAAAATCAAAGGGTTTCGAGAAAGAAAATTTGGGGAAAATGCTTTAAACATCACATATAGCATAGATATAGCACAAATCTAAACGAATAAATGATAAAGAACCTTGAATAGGCTAGGGTTTCTGAGAACCCTAAAGGACGAGAAAGGCTTGGAAAATATGAGATCAGATCTGAGTCGATAAGGTCGGAACCATGCTCAGGAGGCTAAGATATGCCGGAACACGGTCGGAGATGGCTGAAAACCTTGAATCAACGAAGGTGTGTGTGAAGATCCTCGAAGACTAGCCTCGAATATTCAGGCATCAGGCGTGTGAGAGCAGAAGGAAGTGCGTATTGGTTGTCCATGGCTAGAGCAGCCATGGATTCTGGGGGATTTGAGGTCGAAGAGGGGTAGGCGGTGATTAAGTTTTTGAGAGCGTTTGAAAGAGTTTGAGAGAAGTGAGGAATTGGAGGTGGCGTATCTGAGAGAATGGGGTAGGGTTTGGGGGTTGTTTGCAATTAAAAAGGAAGGGAAAGATCTAGGTCGTTGATCAAAATGATCAACGGCTCAGATTTTAAAGAACAGGATGGGTTCGGATAATTGAATCGGGGGTCGGATTGGCATGGTAGTTGGGATGGGCAATTTGGGCTTGAATTTGAGGGTGAATTGGGGTGCAAAAATAGGCTGAAATTGAAACACAATTGAGGCTAAATCGTAAATAACCACTTTTCCCATTTTTATTTTATAAAAATAGAAATAATGATTCTAAAAACAAATTACAAGTACTGGGTAAATAAATATTATATAAACAATAGTTTAAAAATGTTGGGATTGATTTTATAATTATAAAATGCTATCAATTACGAAATAGGCTATAATTGCAATTATATGCAATTTAGCTTTAAAAATGCCAAATGAATTTGTAAAAATGTGCAAAATTTACCTTAATTATATTTTGGTATAAATATGAGGATAAAATAAGTTATTCACCAAAATTATAATTTTGGGTATAATTATCGGATTTTATGGTATAAAAATAGGCAATAGCTTGGTTTAAAAATCATTAAAAATGCCAAACTCTTGGGTGTGCTTATATATGCACATATATGCTATTTTAGAAGTATTTTGGGTACAAAAATACATAGGAAAAAATTGGGTATCAACACCAATTTTGGTCCCGCCCGAGCCAGGTAGACCCCTAATACTCTACCTTGCGGTATTGGATGGAGCATTTGGATGTGTTCTGGGGCAACATGATGAAATAGGGAGGAAGGAGCAGGCCATTTATTATCTCAGTAAGAAGTTCACCCCATACAAGTCCCGGTATTCTTTGTTTGAACACACCTGTTGTGCTCTGACTTGGGTAGCTCAGAAGTTGAGACACTATTTCCATGCTTATACTACGTATCTCATATCAAGGATGGATCCTTTGAAGTACATCTTCCAGAAGCCCTTGCCCACAGGAAAGCTAGCCAAGTGGCAAATCCTGTTGAGTGAATTTGACATTGTCTACGTGACTTAGAAGGCAATCAAGGGACAAGCACTAGCGGATCACCTTGCGGAAAATCCTGTGGACGGAAAATACGAACCCTTGAATACGTATTTTCCTTATGAGGAGGTATTATTTGTAGGAGAAGACATTGAAGAATCCTATGATGGTTGGAGGATGTTTTTCGATGGTGCAGCAAATTTCAAAGGAGTTGGCATAGGAGTAGTCCTAGTGTCAAAAACCGGCCAGCATTATCCTGTATCTGCCAAGCTCAGGTTCCCCTGCACTAACAATATGGCCAAGTACGAAGCCTGCATCTTAGGGCTCAAGATGGCCATTGACATGAACATCCAAGAGTTGCTAGTGATTGGAGATTCAAATTTTCTTATACATCAGGTCCGAGAAGAATGGACAACCAAGAACTCCAAGATACTTCCATACATGCATCATGTACAGGAGTTGAGAAAGAGATTCACAAAGACGGAATTCCAACATGTCCCCAGGGTCTAGAATGAGTTCGCCAATGCATTGGCTACCCTGGCCTCTATGATATAACATCCAGATAAGAATTTCATTGATCATATTCCCATGAAGATCTACAATCAGCCAGTTTACTGTGCTCACGTCAAAGAAGAAGCAGACAGAAAGCCTTGGTTTCATGACATCAAGGAATATTTGACAAAAGGAGAATACTCAGAGCTTGCAAATACTACTCAGAAGCGCACGCTTCGAAGATTGTCCAATAATTTCTTTCACAGCGGAGGAATCCTATATAGGAGGACTCCAGATTTAGGATTACTAAGGTTTGTCGACACAAAGGAAGCATCTAAACTATTGGAGGAAATACATGTTGGGACCTGTGGACCACATATGAACGGTTTTGTCTTAGCCAAGAAGATACTCCGAGCAAGTTATTTTTGGATGACTATGGAGACGGACTGCATCCAGTATGTCTGCAAATGCCACCGCTGTCAAATACATGCCGACATGATAAAGGTGCCTCCAAATGAGCTTAATGCAACAAGCTCACCATTGTTGTTCGTCACGTGGGGAACGGATGTTATTGGACCAATCGAACTTGCCGCTTCAAATGGGCACAGGTTTACCCTAGTAGCAATTGATTATTTCACCAAATGGGTTGAAGCAGTATCTTACAGAGTAGTGACTAAGACAGTCGTGGCAGACTTCATCCTTGACCGTATCGTTTGTCGATTCGGGATTCCAGAATCAATCATTACTGACAATGGCTCTAACCTCAACAGTGATTTGATGAAAGCAATGTGTGAAACCTTCAAGGAAAACAAAAGAATTCCACAGCTTACAGGCCTCAGATGAATGGAGTTGTAGAAGTCGTCAACAAGAACATCAAGAAGATACTGAGGAAGATGGTAAAAAAGCATAAATAATGGCATGAGAAGTTATCATTTGATTTATTTGGGTATCGCACCACAGTCCTCACATCAACTGGGGCAACTCCCTATATGTTGGTTTACGGTACAGAAGCGGTTACTCTCACCGAGGTAGAGATTCCCTCCCTAAGGATCATACAGGAAGCAGAACTCGACGATGCAGAATAGGTGAAAAGTCGTTAAAATCAGTTGGCTCTTATAGATGGAAAAGAATGAACGCAGTTTGCCATGGTCAGCTTTATCAGAACAGAATGTCCAGAGCCTTCAACAAGATAGTCAAACCAGGATGGTTCACACCAGGGCAGCTGGTGTTAAAGAAGATTTTTCCACATCAAGATGAAGCCAAAGGTAAGTTCTCTCCCAACTGGCAAAGCCCATATATCGTTCACTGGGTTCTAACATGAGGAGCCCTTATACTTGCAGAAATGGACGGAGAAGTTTGGCCAAAACCAATCAACTAAGATGTAGTTAGCGATACTATGTGTAACCATTTATGATTTACTTATGTAATTTGAACTAAGTCTAACCTGATTCCTGTTTAAGAGGGGATACATAGGCAGCCATATGGGTTCGGTCACAATTCAATAAAATTTTCATTTCCCCCGCAATTGGAAACTGGGGCAGAATTTTGAGGAGGACCCTCAAAATTCTGAAGTAACTTCAACTGATCATCACAAGCAACCGTCAGAAACAGCAGCCCAATAAACTGGGGAAGATTTTTGAGGAGGACCCTCAAAATTCTGAAGCAAGAAAGGTTGCAATGTCCCGAACCACGTCACAATCGTCGGTTTATCTAAAAAGCTATTTGTTATATACTTACTTCATATCTTTTAACAAACTCATGCATATTTACTATCGAAATTGCTTTGTTCAACAACGCTACCCCAAGGTTACATACAGTATCACCAAATCAAAGCTGAGTCGATCAAGCAAAGTCAACGGGGGCGCGAACTAACATTTTCCTTTTACGAAACTCACGATTTTTCTTTGGATGCAGGCACCCAAGTCGCAAAATTATATATTATACAATTCAGGAATACAACTATCTGAATAATCACTTCACAATCGCTATTCGCATGCAATATCCCCAGCAGCCACAATATCACAATCAGCTACCAGCTATCAACTATCAGCTAAGAATTGTTGTTACTATCCATCTTTCATCTCTTGCATAAGGCTACCATTCTGCCTTTCGAGGTTAAGCTCTACCTCCACTTGCATTTCTTGCATTGCATAAGGCTACCATTCTACTTTCTGAGGGTTAAGCTCTACCTCCATCTGTATTTCTTGCATTACATAAGGCTACCATTCTGACTTCCGAGGTTAAGCTCTGCCTCCATCTGCATTTCTTGCATTACATAAGGCTACCATTCTGCCTTCCGAAGTTAAACTCTACCTCTATCTGCATTTCTTGCATTGCATAAGGCTAACATTATGCCTTCCGAGGTTAAGCTCTACCTCCATCTGTATTTCTTACATTGCATAAGGCTACCATTCTACCTTTTGAGGTTAAGCTCTACCTCCACCTGCATTTCTTGTATTGCATAAGGCTATCATTCTGCCTTCCAAGACTTAGCACTATCTCCATCTGTATTCTTGCATTGCATAAGGCTATCATTTTGCCTTCCGAGACTAAGCTCTGTCTCCATTTGTATCGGCTGAAAGATCGCCACCTTCATCTACATCTTGCATGGCTACCTTTATTTATGTCTTGCATCGGCTAAAATATCGCCACTTTATTTATGGCTTGCATTGGATGAAATATCTCCACTTTATTTATGTCTTGCATCGGCTGAAATATCGCCACTTTTATTTATGACTTGCATCGGCTGAAAGATCGCCACCTTCATCTACATATTGCATCAGCTGAAATATCGCCATTTTCTTTATGTCTTGCATCGGCTGAAATATCGCCACTTTTATGTCTTGCATCGGCTGAAATATTACCACTTTTATGTCTTGCATCGGATGAAATATCGTCACTTTATTTACGCTTTCATGGGTTGAAAGATCGCCACCTATTGCATTTCATGGGCTGAAAGATCGCCAAATTGTCCAAGGGCGTCATTATTCGGAGGCATCATCTTCATAGCCCGAGAACGCCATGCCATAGCCTGAGGACCCCTCTTATCTATTGCATATCATTATTCAAAGGCATCATCGCTCGGAGGAACCATTCTCATAGCCCAAGGGCATCATTTCATGGCTTTCGAATCCTTTATTATATGCTTCATGGCCCAGGACATCATGGTCCGAGGACGTCATCCTAACCGTCCAAAGACAACATTATGGTCTAACGATTGCATCATGTTTAAATTTATGTACAATATACGCTTGCATTGTTTATTTGCAGGTAAACTAGCGAGCAACAGCCATCTCAGCAGAAGCGATCCCGCTTCGGTTCCCGCAACCCTACTATACTCTTAACCACCCATCCCAACCTAAATATCGCGTTCGTTCTTGAAAGTTCTCCCTCGGCACACTCTGCTGACGGATCCTGAACTACATATGGCCTGATTCCTGTAAGACCAGGGATATATATGCAGCTCAGGAACTAGAGCACATTCGATCGCTTTAAACCATTTCATTCGGTCAAAATCGGCCATCATATCTTTATTCGACAACTCTTCCATCTTTCCTCGTAAAGAGGGGAAGCTATTGATACCCAATTTTTCCCTGTGTATTTTTATATGTGCAAAATACTTTTAAAATATTATATATATGCATATATAAGTATGCTCAAGTGTTTTAATATTTTTTCCCAATTTTTAAAGATTTTTAAATCAATTTATTATCCATTTTAGCAGTATAAAAATCAATAATTATTCCCAAAATTATCATCTTGCTGAATAACTTATTTTATTCTCATATTTATACCAAAATATAGCTAAAATAATTTTTATACATTTTTACAAATTTATTTGATATTTTAAAAGTCAAATTGCATATAATTGTAATTTTAGCCTACTTTAAAAATTAATAATATTTTATAATTATGAAATTGGTTCCAATATTTTTAAATTAATATTTAAGTATTATTAACTTATCCAGTACTTTAATTTGCTTTCAAAATCATTTTTACTATTTTCATAAAATAAAAAGGGAAAAACTGGCTATTTAAAATTTGGCCCATTTTTACTTCAATTATAGCCAAAATCGACCCTCCAATTGACCCAATATTAACCCCCAATTGGACCTGTCCAATTTCAATTTTAATCTGACCCCGACCCAACCAATTAACCCGCCTGGTCCTTCTTTCAATGTAGGCCGTTGATCATTTTGATCAACAGCCACGATAGTTCCTTGCCTTTTTAATTCACCTAACCCTACCCTAATCCCCTCATTTCTATCTATCAACCGCCTTTGAATACTCTCCCTCTCTCAAACTCTCTCGAAGGTTCCACGAAACCCTAGCCTCTCTCATCATCTTTGACCACAACCTGACCGGAATCCATGGCTTCTCAGCCCATGGATGGTCTGTACTCACCTTCCTTTATTCTTAAACACTGGGTGTTCGAAGTTTTAAGGTACAACCTCGATGAGGTCCGTTCAGATCTTCACCGATTCAAGGTTCCATGGCCTCTCCGGCTGTGCTCCGGCACTTTCAAAGCATTTCGAGCCTGGTTCTGACTCATCCGACTCAAGATCGAACTTTTCCAATCCTTTCTCATTCTAGAGTTTCTTTGAAACCCCAACTACTCGAGGTTCTCTCTGATTATTTTTAGGATTTGGCATATGTCTGTGCTCTACTTGAGTTCTTAAACGTTTTCCCTAATTTTCTTTCAAAAATTTACTTCTCTTCGATTTAAGGTTTCTTAAAAAGTGTCAAAATGTTTTTCTGATTCTTCCTTTTCTTTTCTTTATGTGTATTTGTCTATACTATGTTCGTATGTTTTCTTTTCTACCACGCATATGTTTTTCTACTGCTTTCTTTCTACTGTACATAATTCTTCTGTGCTTTGTCTTCTACTGTGCTTCTACGCCATGCTCACATGTTCATCTTGTTGTGTTTTTCTATATGTTCTTTTGCTACACTTTTCCAGTATTTTGTGTTCTTCTACTGTATGTATTTCCTACTGAGTTCTTAAGTTTTTGTTTGCTTCTACTGAACTTTTTTTTAGTTCTCTATACACTTGTTCCCTCTACAATTTTTTTTAAGTTTATACTACCTCTTCTCTCTTTTGAACTTGTTTAAGTTCCAAGCTTTTCTCAAAACGTGTTCTCTATGCTTCAAATCAGTTCTCCATTCTATTTGCCTTGAACCTGCTATTTTATCTATTTGTTTTCACATGAGTCTCTGAAAGAGACCTCTGAGCCTGTTTCGATTACTTGCCTCTTCGTCTCTGCATCTTACTCGAGTTGGAAACCCTAGGGTTTGGGGTTTTTGATGAGTTTGATCTTGTGTGTGGACTAGGGTTCTGTTATGGAACCCTGGACTCTCTCAAACTAATTTTGAGTCTATGTATTGAATTTGAGCCTCTTTGTTTGTGACTCTGAACTTTTCTATGCTAGGCTTTTCTAATTAGCACGACAGTTCTTTCTTGATTCACATATCTGTACACTTTATATATGATGAATTCTCCCTTCAAAAAAGATTTTTCCAACTTGTGATTAATGCAGAATTCCTTTTAATAAGGTTCGATTGATTGTTACTGATTTCCTTTAATTAAACGTTTCTTCACCTTTTCTGGTTGGATTCATTCATACCAAAACTCAATTCTGATTTTACTGGTTGTTGAGTGATTGCCTTGCCTTATTTGCACAAAATGTGTACCACTGGACTTTTGCCTTAAATAAACTTCTGTGTATTTACCCTTCTTGTGCTACTTTGGAAAAGATTTTTTATCAAACTCTTTCCTTAATTATTTTACCCGTTTGAAATCAGAATCCCTTAATCAAAGGGAAACCTTTTGAAATTGATTTCAAAACTATTTTCTCGCCTATTTTTACTTGCTTTCTGCACTATAAAAGGCACTACCCTTCTGCACTTTAGGAGACAGGGAGTTCAGCATTTTTTACACATATCACTTACTGAACACTTTCAATTTCAATACTCTTACACTCTCAATTCAACACTCCACTCTCTTTTGAGATCTTCTGGCTGTTTGCTGGCAATTTGGCTTTACTACAACTTTTCTCTTCTTATTTCCCTAAAACTGGTATGTTCTAATTTAGTTTTTAGCCTCATTCCAATGTGTTTACTTTTTCTACATCCCTGTCTGTTTACTAGCAATGTTAATATTAATTAGCAAGTCAAGTCCTTTGCATATATTTTTACTGTGAATCCCTACACCCCTGTCTGTTTTACCACCTATGTTTAATGTTAATCAGCAACGTTAATTTCTTTGAACATGTTCCTACTGTGAATCCTTGTACCCTTATTCCCTTCTATGTGTTTGAGTTATAAGTTCAGGCATGGCAGTATCCAAATTGTTGCTCATGTCTGGAATTGATCCTTTAATGGATCCTAACCCCCCAAACAATGTGGCTAACATGCTGGTTGGGGTGTGCCAGCACTCCTCGTTGTTGGGTATGACCACCAGCCTGTCTTGGCTTTCCCCAGAATCCCCTCTATTACACTCACACTCTCTCCTAGTTTCTAAGTTCTGTCCCCCCCCCCTCCTATGAGCCTTGCTTTGGGACCTTGAGTTCCCTTTGAACTTGGACATTTGAGGGCTGGCCCTTCCACACTGCACTATAATTCAATTCTGTAGTGAATTTGGGTGTAAGCACTGCCCGGAGTTCATGAGGCTCTAGGGAACTCTAACACACCCAAAAATGAGAAAGGCTTTGGGAATTTGATCCTTTGGAGTTGGTTTACTTCATGCTTCAGATAGAAGTATGAATCAGGCTCTCCTTGGTTGGGATTTTTAGCTTTCTGATGTAATTTTATTTTTTCTTTCCTTTATTCATTCTGGGTTGTAATAATTTGTAATAAATTATGGGGTTTATAGTGAAAAATGGAGGGTCATTCATGTATGCATAAGAGTAGATATCATGTTCATAGGTATTTACTTCTGCAAATTATGTCAAGTTGTGCATGTTTTGCATTTTTACATATATAAACCATGCCTACAGGTTCTGCATTTCATATAGACACCCTATCTTTAGGTTCTGCACTTCAGCATTTTAGAAATCCTGTCTTTAGGTTCGGCACTTCTCCATTTTTAGAAATCCATGTCTATAAATTTCTGCACTTCTGCATCTTAGAAATCCTGCCTATAGGTTCTGCATTTGACACACATATATATCATGTCAATAGCTTCTGCATTTCTGCATCTCATATAGAGAACATGTCTATAGGATTCTGCATTTTGCCTATCATATAGAGAGCATGCCTATAGGTTTTTCTTGAATTCTGCATATGCATCCATCGCTAGACAAACAATATGTAGGTTTAAATAATAATCAGTATTTTAGACACCACGTCTATAGGATTTCTGCACTTCTATAAACGTTTTAAAATCATTAGCTAGAAAGCGTGCCTATAGGAGCTATCAACTAAATCTGAATCGTCTATTTTGCCTATAAGTCTAAAAAACAGTAGTAGCAATGCTTAATATCTGCAGAACTTATGTTTTTCTGTAACCAACAAGTCTTCTTCTTCAAAATCAGTATACTTCTGTATTAATAGATATCATGCCTATAGGTTTCACCTAGGCAAGCCATAAGGTAAACTAGTTAATTAAATTAGACTTTGTTAAATTCCAACCAGCAGGCAGGTCTGATTCAGGTTTCTCATCTAAAACATGTAATAGATCAGTCTCCCTTTAAGTTTAATTAAGACCATAACTAGTACGTGCAAGACATGCTAAACTATATGTTTCTCTTTGTTTCTTTAGGAGGTCTATTTGAGCCTTTCTATTTGTTGTGTGTTTTTTCCCATATTTGTTACATATGTGTTTTGACTGTCGCCTTAGACTTTTATCCTTTTAAACCACAAAAGCCAAATTTCCCTTACCTTTAGGACTAGTAGTCCCAAATACCTCCGGGACTGATAGGATCGGGCCGGGTAGCAGTATGCAATAGGAAAACGAGACCATTTCGCGTTTAATACCTTAATGGGGTGGAAAAGGATAGATATGGATATGATGACCACGCGATAACACCACTTGTATAAACGATTACCGGGTGTTGTGTGGGGTGATCCATATTGTTTATAAACCTAGGACCCCTTCCCTTTACTTATTTATTTTTCAAAAATTTTGAAAAACTGCTCAATTTTTAGCTCTTTAACCTCTTACTTGCATCAATTATGTGAAAACCCCTCCCTTTTACTTGGTTATTTTCAGAACTTTTAAAAACTACTTTTTTCCCAAAATTTATGTTTCTTTAACTTAATTGCTCGTAAAAATTATGTGCAATCCCCTTCCCCTTTACTTGTTTATTTTAAGAATTTCAAAACTATCTTCTTCCTAAACTTCAACCCCTTTAACTTCTTTTATTGCTTGCAACCGTTATGTGAAGACTACCCTGTATTTGTAATTCTTGCTTGTATTTAAAGTTACAATTATAGCATGGCCGGGAACTATACTAGTGGATCTTAAGGGGTGCCTAACACCTTCCCCTCGAGATAATTTCAAGCCATTATCCAATCTCTGATTTTCTAAATCAAATTTCTTCTTAGTGTCCTAATGCACTTAATTATTATGTGGCGACTATTCAATTGCAAACCCAATTCCCAAAATGAAATAAGTTGCCCGCCCAAATGTCATAAACCCGATTTTGCAAGAAAAAAGGGGGCATCGACAACATTTCAGGTATTATCACTTGTACGCATGGTTGAAATTGAATTCTGGGAAGTTCGAAGTTGAGTTGGAAAGAGAATTCTCATTTTGAAAGTTTTAAGTTAAAAGAATTGACTAAGATTGGATTGTTGAGTAAACGACCTCAAAATTAGGATTCGAAGGTTCCAGCAAGTTCGTATAATAATTTCGGACTTGGGAGTAAGTCCAGATTAGGTTTTGGAAGACCCAAGAACGTTTCGGCATCTATTGTGGAAGTTAGCATTTTTGGAAGAATTTCATAAGTTTAGGTTGAGGTGCATTTCATTGTTATCAATGTCCGTTTTGGATTTCGAGTCTGCGGATAGCTCCGTGTGGTGATTCTGGTGTTGGGAGCGCGATCAGAAGTGATTTCGGAGGTCCGTGGATCATTTTGGAGTCATTTGGCTAAAGATAGAAATTTGAAGGTATTTGAGAAATTTGACCGGAAGGGGGCTTTTCGATATTGGGGTCGGATTTTGATTCCATAAGTTGGAGTTGGTCTGTAATGCCAAATATGACTTGTGTGCAAAATTTGAGGTCAATCAGACGTGATTTAATAGGTTTCGGCATCGAATGTAGAAGTTTGAAGTTGTAAAGTCATAAAGTTTAAATTGAGGTATGATTCGTGCTTTAGGCATTGTTAGGACTCGAGCAGTATGCATTATGTTTTGGGACTGATTGGCATGATTGGTTGGGGTCCCAGGGGCCTCGGGTGGATTCTGTATGGTTAACGGATCAAATTTGGAGTTTGATGAAGGGCTTCAGCAGCTGGTATCTGGTGTAACCGCACCTGCAAGGTTTTGGCCGTAGGTGCGGAGCCGTAAAAGCGGCCAAAAGAGCGCAGATGTGGTTGAGAAAGGAGAAGGTTGGACCACAGATGCAGTCAGGTAGCCGCAGAAGCGGGACCGCACTTGCGAAAGGATGACCGGAGAAGCGAAAATAGGGGCCTGGCGAAGGACCGCAGATGCGGTAGTCGGGCCGCACCTGCAGAACCATAGAAGCGGTCAGTTGACCACAGGTGCGGAAAGGCTCGAGGCAGTGTGTTCTTTTAAACTCG
The DNA here is from genome assembly GCA_026770625.1 of Nicotiana glauca. Classification (NCBI taxonomy): domain Eukaryota; kingdom Viridiplantae; phylum Streptophyta; class Magnoliopsida; order Solanales; family Solanaceae; genus Nicotiana; species Nicotiana glauca. Next base: position 70,562 of record MU711326.1, on the reverse strand, counting down.
AGAGTTGGTCGTTTTTCTCCCATTTTGATTTGGTGTGGTTGATTTTGGAGAGCTTCAAGGGGAAATATTCTTCAAGTATCTCAAGATAAGTTTTTCCCGCTCATCACAAGTTAAATACATGATTTATATATGGATTTGAACATGGAAATTAGTGGAAAACTTGGGGTTTGAGGGAAAACCTAAAAATTTAGTATTCTTGGATTTTGACCACGATTTTGGGCATTAAATCAAGAGTAAACTATATATTTGAGTTTGTAAGATTATGAGTAAAGTATATCTTCGAAAAATTTCAAAATCCGGGCACGTGGGCCCGAGGTCAGTTTTGTCAACTTTTCAATCGGGGTTAGGAATTGTTATAAATTGGATCATTAGGAGTAGTTGAGCATATATTAATGGATTTGCATAATTATTGGCTAGTTTTGAAGCATTGTGCATCGATTTGAGTCTTCGGGAGGGTGTGGAATGTCGGTTATGGAACTTCGCTGCTAGGTGAGTCTCCTTTCTAACCTTGTAAGAGAGAATTGTCCCAATAGGGGAATTAATTGAATATGTGTTGTTAATTGTGAGGGCTACGTATGCATGAGGTGACGAGAGTCCATGCGTAGCTACTATTGCTTAAGTCCGGGTAGTCTAGGACCCAATAGCATGCTTTACTTGCAATAATTGAAATATTATTGTCAATTTAAAAATGCTTAGAACATATTGAACGTGTATAATGATTTTCTAAAGGACTGGACATCGTTTCTTGATCTTTAAAAGAGAAATTGTTTTTCCTTGAGTAATTGCTCCTTGATGAGCTGTTGATTGATTGTTTGTTGTGTTTATTATATTTGACTGCGTCGCATGTTTGATATGATTCGCGAGTGGGGTAATAGATGCATCTATGGTTCGCACCATTCGATCCTCTAGTAGTGCACAGTTTAAATATTGTTGGATCGGGCCATACATCCTCAGCATAATTTGGGCATGCTTTTATTGCTTGCCTTGAAATTTATTGAAGTTGATATTGCTTCTTCCCGACTTGAGAATATATGTATAAATGATGAAAAAAGAAATTTGAGAATTTCATATAAAAGAAAGAATTGTTTACTTACTTCACTCTATCGAATTATAATCACGTTTATAAAAATCCTCAATTATTATATTATTATGTACCATTACTGAACCACTAGTAAGTGTTGAAGTCGACCTCTCGTCTCTAATTCTTCGAGATTAGATGGGATACTTACTGATTACACATTGCTTTCGTACTCATGTTACATTTGTTGTGCACTTTTGTTGCACAGGTACACGTACTTCTAGTGGCCTACTGGGTGTAGCAACATGGATGATACGGGGATTAGGTGAGCTGCATTTCTCTAGGGGACTCATAGCTAGTATAGCCTCTTTCAGCGTATTGTATTTACTTTCTGTCCAAATTGTATCTCGAACAGTTATTGTACTTTATTTGATTCCTTAGTAATTGCTCATGCACTTGTGACACCAGGTTCTGGGATAATTATGGGGTATTCTGTAATAACTCCTAAACATTCTTTATTGTGTCGACCCGACCCGTCGTCTCATGTGTTATTGCTCCGTTTCCCCCTTTTCATGCTTCTTCATGTTCGTTATCGGTATGTGGTGTGTTAGAGTTTATTTGGATTGGTTTTGATAAAAAATGAGACATTTAGTCTCTTTAAGGAAAGCTTAAGTTGGAAAAGTCAACCAAAAGTTGACTATTTAGTTAGCGAGCTCGGATGTGAATTTCGGTGTTTCGGTTAGCTTCGGGGAATTATTTTTGACTTAGGAGCGCGATTGAAATTGATTTTGGAGGTTCGGCGTATAATTAGGCTTGAATTGGCAAAGTTAGTATTTTGGCGAATTTCGGTTGGTAGGTGAGATTTTGATCCGGGGGTCGGAATGGAATTCTGAGAGTTGCAGTAGCTCCTTTAGGTGATTTTGGATGTACGGGTAAAATTTCAGGTCATTTGGACGTGTTTTGGTTGGGTTTTTGATAGAATGCGTTTTTTCCGAAGTTTTGAAGAAATTAGGCTTGAATCCGATGTGAATTGATGATTTTAGTGTTGTTTGATATGTTTTGATGATTGGAACAAGTTCGTATGATGTTTTGGGATATGTTGGTGCCTTTGGTTGAGGTCCCGGGGGCCTCGGGGTGATTTCGGGTGATCAAACGTATCATTTTTGGACTTGTGGAATTGCTAGTTTTTCAGCTGTGTAATTGCAGAAGATTCCTTCTTCGCGTTCGCGTGGGGTGTGTCGCGAACGCGTAGAATAAAGTTGGGAGGCCTGGAAAGAGTTCTTCGTGTTCGCGTTAGGGCCACGCGTTCGCGTAAAATGAGGCCCTGGTGCTTCGCGTTCGTGGTGATGGGCCCGCATTCGCGTAGTAGTGAGTAGAGGGCCCAGCTTAGGGGTTCATCGCAGTCGCGCTTAGAGGCTCGCGTTCGCGTAGTAGGATCAGGCTAGGCATCGCATTCGCGGGTAAGTCACCGCGTTCGCGAAGGGTAAAGTTGGCCAGTGGAAATTTTGTGCATCGCGAACGCGAGAGGGCCCTCGCGTTCGCATAGTAGAAAATATAGCTGGGCAGAAGGGTTTATTATGTTATTTCATCCGCGACCCATTCATTATTTTTCTCCATTGTTGACCACCTCAAGAGCTTTTTGGTAGAAATTGAAGAGGGTTTTGACGAGAATTGATTGGAGGTAAGTCTCGTGACCTAGAAACGCTATTTTATTGAAGAATCAACCTTTAATTCTTGGGAAATTGGGTGAAAATTTGAAGAACTAGGACTTGGGTTTTGAAATGAAAATTTGGGATTTGAGGGGGCATTTGAACTCCGATTTTGGTAAATTTTATACGTACGGACTCATGGCGAGATGAAGAATCCGGTAATGTAAATTTCGTAATTTTTCGAGAAGCGGGTGTGGGGATCGGGTTCTGCTAGTTTCGAGATTTTTTGCTATATTTTGATTGTTTTCGATTGGGTATTGTTCCCTTGGCATAGTGTGATGTATTCGCTCTGATTTTGGTCAGGATCGACGCGCGAGAAGGCCGAATTGAGGAGCAAAGTCGTCGCGAGCTTGAGATTTCGTCGGTTCGAGGTGAGTAATACTTGTAAATGATATCCTGAGGGTTTGAAATCCCGGATTTGCACATCATAGTGCTGTATTAAGGTGACTTGCACGCCGGATATGAGCGTGGGATAGAGCCTCATTAAGGATTGTGACTTGGTCCGTCCCGGTTGTTGATTTTTACGTCGTATTCGACTGAAACTACTTGTTATCATCATAATTTGGGCTAATTGGCATGTTTTGGGCTTCGTGCCGATTATTTGAATCCTTCAGGGATTGACAACATTGTTTTGCATTACTTGCATATTATTTTGATCTCAGTCCAAGGTTTTAAATACTGTTTTGCAAACTCAGCCATACTTCTAAGTTTTGAAAACTCAAATGATATTTTAAATGATATTTCGGGCTGAGAACTACTATTTTACAAATGCCCAAGGGGCTTGTGTTGATTTTTGGACTGAGCATGGATCGGGCTATGCGCCGCAGCAATGATTTAAAAACAGTGGTAACAATGACACTGTATGATGTAACTTGAAACAGTGGTAACAATGACATTGTATGTTGTAACGTGAAACAATAGTAACAATGACACTGTATGATGTGACTTGAAGCAGTGGTAACAATGACACTGTATGATGTAAATTGGTCAGGTAACAATGAATGACCGATCAGGTAACAATGACTGACCAGGAATTAATTTATGCCACGAGATGGCTTGATATTGTGCTTGGGCTGTAGGAGCCCCTTCGGAGTCTATACACACCCCCAGTGAGCGTCGGCGACGTTAAATGGATCGGGTTGCACGCCGCAGCGGGTACCGAAGTGTACTGTCATATGCATTGCATTGCACTCATGCATTTGCTCCTATTTTGTATTATTTGTCATGATATATCAGCACTTGCATTTCATTGGCTTCCATGCTACCTCTTGCACTGCTTACCTGACACCCCGGTACTATTTGTTAATGGAGTGCTGAGCCCGAGGGGCTGACTTATGTGCCGACTTGCATTGTCTGATTACGCATTCATTTGCTTAAACTGTTGAAAAAGATATTTTCAAAAGAGATTTTAACTGAGCCTAGATATTTTCTAATGGATTTCACGGTTTACTGATTGTCATGTTCTTTATAGCATGATGGAGTGCCTTACGTGATTTCTGCTATTCGGTTATTATTTACTTTTATTACTTACTGAGTTGGAGTAGTCATTTTACTCCTTGTACCTCACGTGCAGTTGCAGGTATTTGTTACCTGGTAGCGGGTTGAGCTGATTGAGGATTTTGTTATTGTAGCTGAGCAAGGTGACCGCTAGTGTTCGGGGCACCGGACGTTGTCTTTAGAATTCCCAGAATTTATCTTTGTATATTATTGGCCCTGCAGTTGTGTTCAGGTTTCTTTAGATACTCGTGACTTGTGACACCCCGGTCGGGTTGTGTTGGGTTGTAAACACTGGTTATTATTGTTGTTGAGTTGTATTTATCTATTCATTTATGTTTAATAATTCTTAAAGAGACGATTTCAGCTAGTTGGCTGGCCTTGTCTTTACAAGAGGCGCCATCATAACCGAGTTGGGAAATTGGGTCGTGACAAGTTGGTATCAGAGCCTAGATTACTAGGTCTCACGAGTCATGAGCAGGTTTAGTAGAGTCTCCCGGATCGGTACGGAGACGTCTGTAGTTATCCTCGAGAGGTTGTAGAACCTTTAGGAAAACTTCACTTTCTTGGAATTCTTAACGTATGTACTTGATTCAGCTTGAGATATACTCTTGAAATTTCTTTCACACGTCTGTATGCGCATATGAGCGCTCAGCGTCAGATGTGCCTTGATGGCTAGTGATTCCCCGATCAAGGGGCGAGATATAATCTCTGTGAGTTTTGATGTTGGGACAGTCTGGTGGACTTGAAGCCGGATCTTTGCCATTGTTTGAGCATCGAGGTGTTGATTGTGTGAGTAAGTATTTTGAACTTATATGTTCGGTATTATCCCTATTAGCCGCAATGGCAGTTTGGTATTCATGTGATGAGTATGTTAGTACAGCGAGATGTATCTATATGACTTGTCAGTGAAGAAGGAGTCTGCTGAATGATAGATGAGCTGGTAAGTGTTCGATTCCTATTGTGATCTGTTGTGTAGCCCCGAGTTATGGGCGCGTGGAGAATATTTTTGCATCTCTTAATTTGAGGGTAAAGTGCAAAACTTGTGGCTGTATGAGTTCAGACTCAGGAAGACTAAATTGGTTGTATTATGTGTATGATGGTGGGAGGTGTGCCAAAATACTAAAATTGGGGCGAAGTAGGTAGGCTATCTCCTGCGGAGTATTCTTGAGTGGTATGATCTATATGTGTCCGTTAGAAGATCCCATGTGTAATTGAAAGGTACGTGTGGTAATTTGGAAATTTGGGTCGCTTAAGAGAGTGGACTCAGCTGATGTGGGGATGAATGCGAGGTTTGTAGAGGATTTCAATACCAGATGATCTGTGTTTTCATAAACTAGTAGATGATTTGAGTTTAATCTCACTATAATATTGTGGCATCATTAGAGTAAAAGTATTTTGGGTTATTGAATGTGTCCTGATAGATGTCTTCGAGCCAAGTTGGGGAGGTTGCTGTTGATTAGCTGATCGCACGGTTATGTGCTATGTTGGTTCCGTTTCGAGGTATACTGGCGGATCAGTCCTGGTTGCAGAAAATGAGCTGAGGATGGCACGAGTGAAGCAAAATTTTGATAAAGGTTATATGGTGCTTCGTAGATGTGAGGAAATAATAGTATGTCTTGAGTTGTTGTTGATAAAGAATGCTCAGTGTATAGATAAGGAAGATGTTTGTTTGTATTGGAATGAGATCATATCCTGCGGTGTCAGAGTGCTAATAAGGCACGAGTGGTTCTGTTCGTTAAGTCAGGTAATTTGCAATTTGAATAAGAGTGAATGACTTTCGAGAACGGTTTTAATGTGTTCAAGATTTACATGAGATAACCAGGTGTCTTAAGGTTGTGTATGTGGTTAGAGATTGTGTTTTTATTGGGTAAGGTAAAGACTTATGGTATTTTTATGTTGCTTATGGGATCCTATGTATCGGTATCTGGAAAGTAATGGTAACGAATTCAAAGTCGCAGAAAGCTCTTCGGGGTAAGGTATTCTGGAATGTGGTATTTCTGGGATCAGTTGAGAGAGTATCTAGTGGCCTATGGGTCTTAGACAATGTGGTCTTATATTCGAGTCTCGTGTGGTGAGCCTGGATTTAGGCATTGTGATGCTACAGCGAAGGAGAAATATCAAGTTGATGATGAATCAGAAGGAAACCTAGATAAATGAAGTAGCTTGTTAGTGGACCGAATCGGTATGGTAAGGATATGATTAATTCCTTGTGTGTGTTCAAGGCAATGAGTTCGTACGGGTATTTTGCGGCATGAGTTCTGACAGCTTGTTTAGCTTGGTCTAGTTAGAAGGATTCAGTCTTGACAATTTAGCCTGTGCAAATGGAATTGGGAGAGAATTCTTGTTGGGTTTCACCGTGGTTTGGAGATGAATATATTATCTATGGGTATGCGAAGCATGTAGTGTGTACTGATTCTTCTTCTAGATGGGATTGACGGAAGGTCTTGGCTAGATGAGTTACAGTTAAGTTCTGAAAAGAAATTCATAAAATTCTTAGACTACGGGTAGCCTCAGGTAATCGAGGAAATGGTACTGCTAATTGGAAGTGATTTGACGAGAGTATATGTCTCGGAAGAAGGGTAATATGATTAGACTGATGATACTTCGGAAGTATTGCGACACTTTCTTGCTAAATCGACTGCTGATATCTGAGTCTGTTTGATGGCACAGGAGAATTTTAGAATATCTTTCATTGAATGATTGGGTACTCGAGGTGTAATATGTATTCATATTGCGGGATTTAGGATCAGGTACAGTGATTCGTGTGCTATATGGAGTTGGAGACTGGGAGTTCTCAGGTTCAGACTGTGTAGCGGTTGTGGATCGTGTGTATTGGTACCGTAAGCGGCCATTGGGATTTGGGATCCCGAGTGGATCTTTATTTACTTGATATATTAGATTTTGGATATGATATTGGGGTGTAGACTGATTGTCTCAGTGTTGGATTATTCTAGACTATTGTGCTATGGGTTATGTCGGAAAATGCCACAGGTTGCGTGGAAGAGTGTATCAGATTATGTTCTAGCAGGGTGGTTTGTATTCCAAAGACCAGCAGATGGCTGGGAAGGATTGTTTTCCATAATTGGGCCTTTGTGGCGGATATCAATGTAGAGGTTTCTACCATTGATTTATTTCCAGTATTGAGAGACTCTTTTCGGATGCGTTTCTTATGGTCGGGCATGTCGCCAGGCGAGGTTGTGTATTTCGGTATTGATTGGTGCCGGGAACCGTATCGTATAGCTCCGGCAGGAGTTATGGTAGTGGAAAGAGCAGCTTCAGGCTTCTTGGTATTGAGTTCGTTGGCAGGCCGATGTGGCTACGTATTTGGCTTAAGTTAGCTTGGTTAGTTCCGAGTGGTATTGTTGAGGGATAGGTTGATTTGTTTGTTATTGAACTTAATGGTGATTTGGGGAGATCTATGAGTTGCTTTCTGTGCTGTGAGACGTTATGATTTGTTGGTTATGGGCGCATGTGGTGCGGTTCTATTGGGGATTCATAGTGAAAGTCGAGCGGGGTGAGTAATTGGATGTTGCTCGGTAAATGAAGTGTTGGTTATGACATATCGGGTTGCATGTCGTATGTTATTTGTTTCACCATGGGTGTAATGAATTGCTTTAGTTCCGGATATCAAATTGTGTGTGGTTGTTGATTTGGAGCATAGTGACTTGAGGTGTTCATGTGTAACAGCGTTTGGATAGGATTGCGCATTGTGGCGAGGCCACATGAAGATATGACCCTTCGGGGTAGATTCAGGTATTATATATTTCTATGATTTGAGACGGGGTCTCCGCTTCGTGTTGTAATGGTATTGATGAACTTGAGGTACAACTCTTTCGTTTAAGTCATTTTTAGGATTTGAGTATATTCAGATCATTTCTTATTGGTGCGTGTAGTATGCAAGTTGTGTCTTAGGCCTGTATTAAGGTGTCATATCACCAGAGTGGTGTGTTGGATTCGAGGTGATCGTTGGAGTCATTAATGAATACGAACGAATTTGATTTCATCTTATTGGAACGATAATTTGGAGGTTCGGCTCGGAATCTGCTATGGTATTAGTCTAAAAGAAAGTGGCTTCATGAATGGTTGATCTGAGAAATGGTTACGAATTATTGCGTGTTTCATTTATCGTGGGCAGTATATGAAAGTGTTGGAATAAGGCGTTAGTTGATAAGAGGTTTTCTACCGGTATTCGGGTGTTGTGGGCAACTGCTGATAATAGAAGTTATCGTTTCGAGTGTTGAGCTATAAAGTATACCATGTGATTGAGGGTTATTACAACTGGTTCAGGCTTATTCTGAGCAGAGATGTGAGGTTCTGATCTTGTGTATGATTTCAGAAAGTGCAATGTGGTTCTATGGTTTATGGTCTTGATGGATTGTGAAATTTCAGCTATATTGTGTTGTCGGACCTATATGAGATAAGGTGACGTGGGATCACCCCGGGTATATGCTTGGTAAGGTCATTCAGCTATTGGGTTGCTTCTAGTACAACTCTGGGTACGCTTAAGGATGAGCGTTTGACTAAGTTGGGGAGGATGTGACGACTCGACCCGTCGTCTCATGTGTTATTGCTCCATTTCCTCCTTTTCATGCTTCTTCATGTTTCGTTATCGGTATGTGGCGTGTTAGAGTTTATTTGGATTGGTTTTGATAAGAAATGAGACACTTAGTCTCTTTAAGGAAAGCTTAAGTTGGAAAAGTCAACCAGAAGTTGACTATTTAGTTAGAGAGCTCGGATGTGAATTTTGGTGTTTCGGTTAGCTTCGGGGAATGATTTGTGACTTAGGAGCGCGATCAGAATTGATTTTGGAGGTCCGGCGTAGAATTAGGCTTGAATTGGCGAAGTTAGTATTTTGGCGAATTCCGGTTGATAGGTGAGATTTTGATTCGGGGGTCGGAATGGAATTCTGAGAGTTGCAGTAGCTCCGTTAGGTGATTTTGGATGTACGGGTAAAATTTCAGGTCATTTGGAGGTGTTTTGGTTGGGTTTTTGATAGAATGCGTTTTTCGGAAGTTTTGAAGAAATTAGGCTTGAATATGATGTGAATTGATGATTTTAGTGTTGTTTGATGTGTTTTGATGATTGGAACAAGTTCGTATGATGTTTTGGGATATGTTGGTGCCTTTGTTTGAGGTCCCGGGAGCCTCGGGGTGATTTCGGGTGATCAAACGTATCATTTTTGGACTTGTGGAATTGCTAGTTTTTCAGCTGTGTAATTGCAGAAGATTCCTTCTTCGCGTTTGCGTAGGGTGTGTCGCGAACGCGTAGAATAAAGTTGAGAGTCCTGGAAAGTGTTCTTCGCATTCGTGTTAGTGCCACGCGTTTGCGTAAAATGAGGCCCTGGTGCTTCGCGTTCGCGGTGCTGGGCCTGCATTCGCGTAGTAATGAGTAGAGGGCCCAACTTAGGGGTTCATCGCGTTCGCGCTTACAGGCTCGCGTTCGCGTAGTAGGATCAGGCTAGGCATCGCATTCGCGGGTAAGTCACCACGTTCGCGAAGGGTAAAGTTGTCAAGTGGAAATTTTGTGCATCGCGAACGCGAGAGGGCCCTCGCGTTCGCATAGAAGAAAATATAGCTGAGCATAAGGGTTTATTATGTTATTTTATCTGCGACCCATTCATTATTTTCCTCCATTGTTGACCACCTCAAGAGCTTTTTGGTAGAAATTGAAAAGGGTTTTGACGGGAATTTATTGGAGGTAAGTCTCATGACCTAGAAACGCTATTTTATTGAAGAATCAACCTTTAATTCTTGGAAAATTGGGTGAAAATTTGAAGAACTAGGGCTTGAGTTTTGAAATGAAAATTTGGGATTTGAGGGGGCATTTGAACTCCGATATTGGTAAATTTTATATGTACGGACTCGTGGCGAGACGAGGAATCCGGTAATGTGAATTTCGTAATTTTTTGAGAAGCGGTCCCAGGGCTCGAGTTTTGCTAGTTTCGAGATTTTTGCTATATTTTGATTGTTTTCGATTTGGTATTGTTCCCTTGGCATAGTGTGATGTATTCACTCTGATTTTGGTTAGTATCGACGCACGAGAAGGCCTAATTGAGGGGCAAAGGCGTCGCGAGCTTGATATTTCGCGGTTCGAGGTGAGTAATACTTGTAAATGATATCCTGAGGGTTTGAAATCCCGGATTTGCACATCATAGTGTTGTATTTAGGTGACTTGCATGTCGGATATGAGCGTGGGGTAGAGCACCGTTAGGGATTGTGACTTGGTCCATCCCGGTTGTTGATTTTTACGTCGTATTCGACTGAAACTACTTGTTATCATCATAATTTGGGCTAGTTGCCATGTTTTGGGATTCGTGCCGATTATTTGAATCCTTCAGGGATTGACAACACTATTTTGCATTACTTGCATATTATTTTGATCTAGGTCCAAGGTTTTAAATACTGTTTTGCAAACTCAGCCATACTTCTAAGTTTTGAAAACTCAAATAATATTTTAAATGATATTTCGGGCTGAGAACTACTGTTTTACAAATGGCCAAGGGGCTTATGTTGATTACTGGACTGAGCATGGATCGGGCTATGCGTCGCAGCAGTGATTTTGAAACAGTGGTAACAATGACATTGTATGATGTAACTTGAAATAGTGGCAACAATGACACTGTATGTTGTAACGTGAAACAGTGGTAACAATAACACTGTATGATGTGACTTGAAGCAGTGGTAACAATGACATTGTATGATATAAATTGGTCAGGTAACAATGATTGACCGGTCAGGTAACAATGACTGACCAGTTAGGTAACAATGACTGACCGGTCAGGTAACAATGACTGACCAGGAATTAATTGATGCCACGAGATGGCTTGATATTGCGCTTGAGCTGTAAGAGTCCCTCCGGAGTCTGTACACACCCCCAGTGAGCTTCGTCGATGTTAAATGGATCGGGCTGCACGCCGCAGCGGGTACCGAAGTGTACTGTCATATGCATTGCATTGCACTCATGCATTTGCTCCTATTTAGTATTATTTGTCATGATATTTCAGCACTCGCATTTCATTGGCTTCCATGCTACCTCTTGCACTGCTTACCTGACACCCCGGTACTATTTGTTAATGGAATGCTGAGCCCGAGGGGCAGACTTATGTGCTGACTTGCACTGTCTGATTACACATTCATTTTCTTAAACTGTTGAAAAAGATATTTTCAAAACAGGTTTTAACTCAACCCAGATATTTTCTAAAGGATTTCACGGTTTTACTGATTTCTCAAAGGATTGCATTGTTCTTTATAGCATGATGGAGTGCCTTACGTGATTTCTGTTGCTCGGTTATTATTTACTTTTATTACTCATTGAGTTGGAGTACTCACTTTACTCACTACACCTCGCATGCAGTTGCAGGTATTTGTTACCCGGTAGCGGGTTGAGCTGATTGAGGATTTTGTTATTGTAGCTGAGCAAGGTGACCGCCAGCGTTCGCGGCAACTGACGTTGTCTTTAGAATTCCCAAAATTTATCTTTGTATATTATTGGCCCTGTAGTTGTGTTCAGGTTTCTTTAGATGCTCGTGACTTGTGACACCCAGGTCGGGTTGTGTTGGGTTGTAAACACTTGTTATTATTGTCGTTGAGCTGTATTTATCTATTTGTTTATGTTTAATAATTGTTAAAGAGACGATTTCAGCTAGTTGGCTGACCTTGTCTTCACGAGAGGCGCCATCACGATCGGGTTGGAAAATTGGGTCGAGTCATTTATTTATTTCGTAAAGATTATCTTTTACGAAATTGGTGAAAGATGTATCTAAAGAGGAAGTATATGATGCACTGCTGGGAATTAGAGACAATAAAGCACCTGGCTGCGATGGGTTCAATGTTTTATTCTATAAGAAGGCTTGGACTGTGATTGGTGAGGAAGTGACAGAGGCAGTAATGGATTTCTTCATAAACTCGGAGCTCTATCAACCTATTAACTGTACAACAGTGACTCTTGTACCAAAGGTGAAGGATCCTACAAGTATTACTGAGTACAGACCAATATCATGATGTACTATACTATATAAAATAATATCAAAGGTGATCACAAACAGACTGCAGGGGATAATGGATGATATAGTAGATAGAAACCAGTCTGTCTTTATTCCAGGAGGCTGATAAATGATAATATCATACTCAGTCTTGAATTAGTTATAGGGTATGGCAGGAAGGGTGTGTCACCAAGATGCATGATGAAGATTGATATAAAGAAGGCTTATGACTCTATTGACTTGGATTATATGGAACAAGTTTTGGAAAATTTAAAAATGCCTGGGAGATTTGTCAACTAGATTATGAAGTGTGTGAGAAGAGTATCTTACATTATCATTATCAATGGGCAGCATACACTACCATTCCATGCAAGGAAGGGACTGAGGTAGGGAGACCAATTGTCTCTATATCTATTTGTATTGGCTATGGAGTACTTGACAAGAACACTGAAGACATTAAAGATGAATCCAAATTTCAATTACCATCCTAAGTGTGCTAAGATGAACATAGTACAACTCAGTTTTGTTGATGATCTGTTACTTTTCTGCAAAGGTGACACTATATCTGTACAACTACTCTATCAATGCTTTCAAGAATTCTCTAAAGCTTCTGTCCTAGTTGCAAACACTAGCAAGAGCACAGTCATCTTTGGTGGAGTTAGTGAGGATACAGAACAAGAGATCTTATAGATCCTAGGCTTTTGTAAAGGATCAATGTCTGTGAGGTACCTGGGGGTTCCTCTAAGTACTAAAAGATTATCAGTGGTACAGTGTCAACCATTGATAGAAAAGATGCTGGGAAGAATTCAATCATGAACTATCAGATTCTTATCTTATGCATGCAGAATTCAACTAATCAAGAGTGTATTATTTTCTATACAAGTATTTTGGTCACAAGTGTTCATGTTACCAAAGAAATTGATCCAAGTAATAGAGAGTATATGCAGGAGATTCCTATGGATTGGAGGGGTAGAAGTCACAAAGAAAGCATTGTTGGCTTGGTACAGATTATGCTGGCCAAAAGTAGCTGGAGGTTTGAATATATCGGACATAGGAATCTGGAATAAAACATCTATATGTAAGCTACTTTGGAACCTTAGAAAAAAGGAAAATAAAATATGGATACAGTGGGTGCACCTATACTACAAAAGATACATGACTACAGTTGGAACCCCAAAACAAGCATCATGGGTGGTTCAAAAGACACTGAAGGCAAAGAAGCAAGTTGAGGAAGTTGGGCTGACAGAAGAAGAATTTATGCATATGGACAAGTTTTCAACTAAGGCAATGTATTTGAAGCTTAGAGGAGAATTTACTAAAGTTTCATGGAGGAGAATTACATGCAACAATGCAGGACTGCCTAAGTGGAAGTTTACGCTACTAATGGCTGCGCACAGAAGATTGCTAACACGAGATAGACTAAACAAATGGGGTTGTGTTGAGAATACAGTGTGCATACTATGTAACAAAGCAGAAGAAACTATTGAGCATTTGTTTTTCAAATGTTCTTACTCAGCAAGAATATGGAGAATACTACTGCAGTGACAAGGACTACAGATGCAGGTAATGGAATGGGGGCAAGAGTTAGAATGGGCTGCAAGTCATTACAAAGGAAAGAGCTATACAGCAGAAGTGAACAGAATGACCCTAGCTGGTACAGTCTATTGCATATGGCAAGAGAGTAACTCAAGGATATTTCAAGAGAAACAGAGGAGCATTGAAGCAATTGTTTGATAACTAGTTCAAGAAATTCATGGTCGAGGCAGCATGATGCAAAGGTTGAAGAAGGGATTATTAGTTCTTAATTACTACCCTAATGTCTGTATGGATATGCAATTAGGATAGTAGTTAGAAAATATAGTATTGAGAAGTACAGTTTGAATCTGGGATTTGTGTCTAAGATCAAACTAAAGAATTGAGATGTTTGTAAATATTACTTGGTAAATAAAAATGTTTAGTTACCAAAAAAATTTTATCTTTTACTGGCCAAATTGAAAGAAAATCATAGTTTTCACAATTATTTAAATGAGAATTTGATTAAGTATTTATGGTTGGCTTGCCTGACAACGGTGTCCGGTGCCATCACGACCCTTAGTGGATTTTGGGTCGTGACAATATACTAGAGTTATAGCATAATATACTGGACTTTCAGCATAAAATACTGGTCCAGCGTAATATGCTGGAAGTTCATACGCGTGTGCTCTAATCTTCAATATATTATGCTAAAACCTTTCGTGTGTTGGAGTTCCAGCATAATATGCTAGAAGTTCATACACATGTGTACTAATCTCCAGTATATTATGCTGGAACTTTTTGTGTTGCAGCAAAATAGTGGCTAATTTTCAGTCATTTTGCAAATGTCGGCTATTTTATTATCAGTCAGAAACTTGGCTAGCCTATGCTATTTTTTCTACTTTGGAGGAAATGGACTTAGCCGAATTTGGATTGGGATTTTATTTATTCTCATTTTTTTCTTTTTTCTTTTTCTTTTTTCTTTTTTCTTTTTGTTTTAAAAAGATGTTACAAATAAACTCACCTAACAAAAAATAACTGACACTATACGAGCGATACACCATGATTCAAAATTAACAAATTCAATTTACCAAAATGAAAACTGAGAGTTTGACTATAGTTAAGCTAGAAATTTGCTTAGAACTAAAAAGTATGTTTGACAAAAATTAGGTGCTTATATTTTTCACAACTTAGGAGCTATTATAGATCATATTACACTGTCAATTTTATTAAGTTTTTAATCATATCATCATATCATATCATACTATATTATGAGTGTGAACATCTTAGATGAAGATCGGAAATACCAAAATATCCTTATAAATCTGAATGGCACTATTGCCCTTCTCTTAAATATTATTGCTATTTTTCTTTGGGATAGAAATGTAAATACTCATTATTCTAATAAATACCATATTAGATATAATATAATATAATAAATGTGACGCAATTAGTGAACATTCACTATAATAAATACTACTAATAAAGTTATTTCTTAAACAACTCATGCATGTATAAAAAAAAATCTAGACCTTGCATTTACGATAATAATTCTTCTTTTATTTCTCTTAACTTGAATTTTCAGATTTTTTTATGAAGGAAATCATTTTCTTATAAATACAATTATGATTCAAAACGTTTAACTATAACGTACAAAATTAAAAAAAAATATATATATATATATATATAAAATAAATAATCATGGTTTCTTCTAATTAATATCAATAGAATTATAGTATTTTTAAAATATATTATATTACTTATTATGAGATACACGTGCAACGCATTGCACGTATCCGAGAACTAGTTATACAAAAAGTAGGAAGCTCCTAAAGCTAAGTTAAAATTACCAAAATATCCATAAAAGGTTAGATGATCATTTTGTCCTTCCTTTGAACCCTACTCCTATGCTAGTTTTGTACCAAAAAATAAATTTACCTTTCAATAAATAATGATACGTGTATTAAGTCTACAATAAATTAGGTAAATGAGAAGACAATTGTGTAGTAGATATTTACAGTGAACCAAGTAAATGATAAAGATGTATTGATGCACCCTTTCGACTGCACTGCGGCAGTCTTTCCAATCCTTGTAATTACTTTCATCTGCTCTATTCAAATCACTGTATAGAGAAACCATTGTAATTAAAAGAAACATTTTTTTTTCATAAAAAAAACATTCTTTTTTTAATTTGCTTATATCTGATTGTCATCTCTTACACACAAAGATGATCTACAAATATCAAAGCGGGTACATCTATTTCTCTTCTGTTACTTTTGCGAGCGTTTTGCTAATGTCAAAGCTTTTTCTTTCAGCCTTCGTCTTTCTAACCATTTCTTTTTATAGAGGATAGTTAGATTATGTTTTTAAATTTTAATGTACGAATTATTAAATTCAACATACTAAAAAGTGGACTAGCATTCTTGTGACAGAATTATGAAAAGGAAAGATTTATTAATTGTTACTTCTATATGGGTCACTATCAAATTAGAGAAATTTGACATGCGGAGATAATTGTCATGAGCAACCTGCGAATTGAATTGAGTTGTCTGGCCGAGGTCGAGTAGTGATTAACAACAAGGCCGAGGTCTAGCAGTACATGTAGAAGTAACATCTAGTTTTGCTTTGGAATCTTTAAAGGAAATATTCTACTAAATATTCTCTTTGATTGTACTGTTTAGATCTCCTTGCGATATTCCATACGTTTAATGTTTGGACAGGGAGACTTCTGATGCGAACTCTGTTTTTCTCTTGGCGCATGTTAACTAAACATGCAAATCCATGGGGAAGAGGACTCGGATGCCTACTCAGAAGATGATCGAAGCAAGGGAATCGTGTAAACAAGCAAAAAATCTGACGAAGAAGAGAGGAAATCACGTATATAGTGGAGAATCGCAGTAACAGTTAAAACCTAAAAATGGCGAACAATGAAGGTGAAATTGAGAAATTTCGAGGCAAGGAGAAGGAAGAGAATAAAAAAGAAATGTCATGCAGAATTGAATTACCATCACAATTGAAAATTGATTCAGCAATTAAAGCAATCTCCAATGGAATAGTAATGCAGTGGGAGGAAGGAATACAGATACAACAATTTGGGAGTAATCAAGTGTGTAGCAATACTGGTAGGAAATCATGGGCAGTTGAAGTTGAAGAAGAAACAGACATTTGGGCTAAGAATCAATTTGGGAACATTTTGATATCACAAAAGTTGTGAATGCTCGCTTCAAAATGGAGTATGTGAATCCAAGTAAGCATGGAGAAACAAACAATTTGTGAAATTGAATTGGAAGATATTACATCTGAGATTGATTTCTAGAAAAATGCCATTGTCTGTTATGTGCTGGGAGAACATCCTCCTTTCAATGTGTAACAATCCGACCGGTCGTTTTGAGCCCTAACGCATCGTTCAGCAGTCTGAGGTCATGATCAGCTTTATTTCAGGTGTTATGATTTGTACGTGTGATCGAAATTGAATTTCGGGAAGTTCGGAGTTGATATGGAAAGAGAAATCTCATTTCAGAAGCTTAAAGTTAAAAGACTTAACTAGGACAAAATTTTTAAGTAAATGACCTCAGAATTGAGATCTGAAGGTTCCAGTAGGTTCGTATGATGATTTCGGACTTGGGCGTATGCCCGGTTCGGGTTTTGGATAACCCGGAAGCATTTTGGCGCTTATTGTGAAAGTTAGCATTTTAGAAAATATTTCATAAGTTTTGCTTGAAGTGCATTTCAGTGTTATCGATATCCGTTTGGGATTTCGAGTCTGTGAATAGCTCCGTATGGTGATTCTGGAGTTGGGAGCGCTATCAGAAGTGAATTCGCAGATCCGTAGATCATTTTGGAGTCATTTGGATAAAGATAGAATTTGAAGGTTTTTAAGAAGTTTGACCGGAAGTGGACTTTTTGATATCGGGGTCAAAATCCGATTCCGAAAGTTTGAGTAGGTCCATGATGTCGAATACGACTTGCGTGCAAAATTTGAAGTCAATCGGACGTGATTTGATAGGTTTAAACATCGAAAGTAAAAGTTTGAAATTCTAAAGTTCATAAAGCTTGGATTGGAGGTTGATTCATGATTTTAGCTTTGTTTGATATGATTTGAGACCTCAAGCAAGTCCATAATATATTTTGGGACTGGTTGGTATGATTGGTTGAGGTCCCGGGGACCTTGGGTGGATTCCGGGTGGTTACGGATTAAAATTAGAATTTTGGGAAAGGCCTGAAGAGCTGTTGCTTCTGTCATAACCGTATCTGCGATTTTTGGACAGCAAATGCGAGACTGCAGATGCGGCACTTCACTTTCAGATGCGGCCAAGGAGGCCAAGCCAGGAACCGCAAATGCGGCTCCCAGCCCGCAGATGCGGTCCAGCCTTCCCTTCCTTTTTTCGCAGATGCGGTTAAATTCTCGTAGATGCGGAAATCGCTGGGCAGTGAGGTTCATTTAATACGAGTTCAAGACAATTTTCTTCACATAATTTTTCATTGGCGATTTTGGGAGCTTTAGAGAGAAGACTTCCACTTAGCATTGTGAGGTAAGTTTATTTCACCCTTCCTTAGTTTAATACTTGTATATTAGTTAGATTAAACACTAGAAATTAGGTAAAATCAAGGGGTTAGAGTAAAACCTAGGGTTTTAATAAAACTTGGATTTAACCACGAAATTTGTTATGGAATTAATTAGAAATCATATATTATTGATCCTTAGGTTGTAGAGAATAACTTCCTTCGAAAAATTTTGAAATCTGGGCACGTGGTCCCGGGGTCGTATTTTAGAAAAACTTGTGTTAAGGGTTAGGAAATTTCTTAAATAGTTAGAATACGATCTTGTGAGTCTATATTGACTAGTTCCTCCTTCATTTAACTAGTTGGGACCGTTCGGCTTCGAATTGAGGATTCGGGCTCACTATTGGCATTAGAAGTATACTTTGGAGCGAGGTGAGTCTCCTTTCTAACTTGTATGAGGGAATTGTCCCCATAGGTGAGTTAATTGGTTATGTGCTCCTATTTGTGAGGGATATGTACGCACGAGATGATGAGAGTCCGTGCGTAGCTACTATTATGCTATTGTCTGGATAGTCTAAGACCAAAAAGCATGCCATACTTGGATTATTTGTAAACTTATTGACAACTAGGATTGCTCAAATCACATCTAATTGGTAAATGAATTTCTAAACAGATAAAACTTTATTTTTCTTAAATGGTTAAAAGAGGATTTGTTTTTATTGGATAATTACTCCGCGTGGACTTCTTGATTAACTGTCTGTGTGTTTATTTTTGGAATGGGTCGAATGCCTCGGTAGATTAAATAGATGCATCTATGGTTCGCGTCGTTCGACCCTTGGCAGTGCACAGTTTATTTTCTATTAGTGCGGGTCGTACGCCTCGGCTTGATTTGCGCATGTTTGTATTGATGCCTTGAACTTACTAAAGTTGTTACTGCCTCTTCTTTATTTGAGAATATTTGGATAAATAATGAATAGGAATTTTGGAAATTTCCTATAAAAGAAATAAATGTTTACTTGTTTTCTTCTATTGAATTAAAATCATGTTTATAGAAATCCACAATTTCATGTATTATTGACACCACATTATTGGACCCTTAGTAAGTGCCGAAGTCGAGCTCTCGTCTCTATTTCTTCGAGATTAGACGGGATACTTATTGAGAATACATTATTTTTGTACGCATACTACACTTCTGTGCATTTTTGTTGCACAAGCTCATGTGTTATTAGTGGCCTACTAGGCGTAGCAGCACGGACGATGTTGAGACTAGGTGAATTGCATTATTCGAGATGGCCCGCAACTAGTATAGGCTCTTCCAGTATATTGTATTTACTTTCTGTCCACTGTATTCAGACGTATGTTGTATTTTATTTTCTTCTTAGTAAATGCTCATGCACTTGTGACACCGAATTCTGGGATGGTTTTGAAATATTTTGTATTAATTGATTATTATTTAATTTGAATTGAAGTGGTTATCTCTTTTTATTGACAAATATTGAAGGAAAATCTTAGTTTTCAAGATTGTTAAAATGAGGACTTTATCAAGCAATTTGGTTGGCTTGCCTGACAGTAGTGTCCGGTGCCACCACGACCCTTGGTGGATTTTGGATCGTGACAACATGGTATCAAAGCACTAGGTTCCTAGGGTCTCACGAGTCATGAGTAAGTCTAGTAGAGTCTTGCAGATCGGTACAGAGATGTCTGTACTTATCCTCGGGAGGCTATAGGACTGTTAGGAGTACTTCCTTTCTTGATTCCTTATCGTGCGATTTGATCCTTGGAGGCGTATGTTTTTAATTCATTCCTACTCAATCTTACGCGACGTACCGCTTGTTATAAATTAGGAATTGAAGAACCATAATGGTACTACAAATGTGATACGAGATATTTCTCCCGGTATAGCTGATCGGATTATTACCGTCGATTTGTAGAAGGATATTTTATTGTTTTAGCCTAGTAGCGGTACTTCTAAGAGCTCTGAGGCTAAGCACGAGTTGTCATGATGCTTATGAACGATTGTTCTGCAGTATTGATATGATGGTAGGATGTTTGTCTACATGTTGGGACAGTGAATGACTTGAAGGGAAGTTTACTCAGTGCGAGATTCAGAGATTCAATATTTTACTTTTGGCAAGGGAAATACAATCGGACTAAGAATAGTCAGATATAGGCTGGTGGAGTAATGAGACTTGGTATTTGCAAGCATGGTGGAGCTTTCTTCTATGATGAGGTATGTTATCCTAATTGAACGCACTAAGTTCGTCGGTGTTATGGTCTTCTATAATTTGCCTTTGGGCAAGCTATTGTGAAATAGTATCGCAAATGCGGTTGTCAGATATCGCAGGGTACGGTAGTTCAGGGTTAAATCCGTGTTTCTAATGTCTACGGTATGAGAAAAATGATCTTTCGAAAGGTGTAAAGTTAGCAGCATCTGTGGGTTCAAGTTCCACGAATATAGATTTTATTTAAGGCAGCAGCTGAGCGGCAAATGGTGAGGAAAGACATGTAGAAAGTATCAAGTGGTTGCTAAGATTTCTAGAAGGCCGAGTATAAGAGGCCAAGGGTCGAGTAGTTGATTAAGGGGATGAGTTCCGCGAAAGTGGGAGAGTGGCGGAGTTACATATGGGCTTTGCAGTGGGATGACCACGTACCTTAAGGAGAGTTTGGAATGACTTCGGAATTTTATTGATTGGTGATTGGGGTCTATGGATTTAATTTGGAGTATGGGCCATTATGCGGCAGAAGATTTGATATAGTAGGGAGGATCTGCTTGAAGGAAGAAGGATACAACATAACTTTGAATTGGAAGGATGTTGCCACACAATTAATTGATGTCCACGAGGGGTGAGTGGACTTGTACAACTTGAGAGTGAGATCAGACTCGGGATGGGTTATTGATGTTGTAATGATTGTACCCCATGCAAAAAGCATTGGAAGATGCCGGGGAGTGATTTCCACATGTGGGTTATTTCCTGTGAGCAAGCTAGCGGTCGCGTAGGAGGCGAGGTTTCTGAGAAGAATTCTATTGATTATACAGCAAAGAGATCGATTGTGCGAATGTAGTTGATAATTCAGAGTATAAAATGGGGTTTACAGTAAGATTTTGAGAATGTTGGTAGTTGATTGCACAAGGTTATGCCAATAAGAGATAAATAATCCTGGTGAATTCTAGAGTTGTGTAATAATGGCTTTAAGCTAAGTTGGAGAGTCCTACCGCCTATTATTGGGTTGCATGGTTAATTACTTTCGAATTTTCTGGTTATTAGCATGTTGATGGGTTATTTCAGCCACGGGAAAGGAGCTTAGGTGGTAATTTGAGCAAAGGGATTGTTAAAGGTGTGCTATGGTTGACCTTATTGGCCCATGTTTAGATTTGGAAAGGATTCAGGATTTGTGCTTCGTATAGATACGGGGTCCAAGGGAAGTGATTCTGCCAGGTGCTTCACCAAGAGGTTATTCATGTGATAGAAGACTCATGAAATTGATTATATTCAGGGCCAAGTCAAAGTGGGTGGCTCTCAATAACGGTCCTAGTGAATTCAAAAGTTAAAGTGTGATGCCCAATGATTTCGAGCCTATAGGTACTGTTAAGAATCAAACTTGATAGCAGCCTATGAGAAGAGGCACAAAATGTTCTATGATGTTTTGGCTTGTGATATAGCAATTGGCAGGTACGAAATGGTTCATGGGATTTGAGACAACATGGTCTCATGACTCAGGGTCACTCGGGATGAGTGCGGATGAAGTGTGTTAAGTGTTGAATGTGGTTATCATTGTTTCCATGGCAATCAAGGACAAATTGGAAGAAGACGGATTGGTTAGCCATAGTCGAATTGGCATGTTCCTGGTAATGATCAGTTCTTTCAGCGTGATCAAGTTATGCAAGTGAATTGTGACGGTGTGTGCGAGGCTTGTCGGCCGCTGTAGTTAGTGATATTCAGAAAGTATTCTACCGTTATGGCCTGTTATGTAGAGTTGGGCACCGGAAGGGCTATGGTGGCTTAGACCACTACCTAGAGATTTACATATTCTACGGCCATGAGAATTCACATGTGTGTTGCTATGGTCCTCCTGAAATGAGTTAAGTGGAAGGTTTTGCATGAGGAAGTGTCAACCTAATAGTGGTTCCGAGGCTAAGATAAAAAATGAGTTCTATCGTATATGGGCATGTTAAGTGCAGCGAGTGGTATGGAATTTGAAGTGAAGATTAAGGTAGCTGTTCGGTGTTGACAAGGATGTCATGAGCTTAGATGAGCAGGAAAAAAGTTTCGATGTTTGAGGTAAGTTGGTATTGTCTTCAGCATCACCTGAGATTGGTGTTTTGTAAAAGGGGCTTTGTATCCTGGTTAATGATTCTTGATCGCTTTTCAGCATTAGTGTAGCCGATGGTTTAGAGGTACGACCCAGTTATTTGTTATGGTAAGTTGTGGGAGTATGTCCCACAGGAAGATTGTATAAGTGTGGTAGGTAGTCACTTGATTGATTAAAGACTTAAACCAAGTATGACGATTGTGATAATATCATTGATTTGAGAATATATGCCTGGAGGGCACTCAGTCTATTGAGTTGTGGACTGCGGATGATTTCTCTGACTATGATGGATGTTCTTATGTGTTATGAGCGGAAGAGGAGTTATTATGTACCTTTGAAAAGTAATCAGCCTAGTTCAGTGCAATCGGAATCGGATTGAGGTCGGTGGATGGATTCAAATAAGAATATGGGCCCTATATCAGTCCAAACGTGTTCAATTTAGTAATGCGCTCTTTATGGATAAGTAGTTAGAGTGTTATTTCGTCGTCATACAGTTTCATATAGTGATGTATTGCGCCGTGTGAGTGTGAGACGGCTTGGTGAATTGCTTATGTGTTGATGTTCTATGTGGAGATAATGTTATATGAGCAAATGGCTCTTGAGATTCAGATCGTATATTGTGCTTCAGTTGTGCTTGAGTTTTGTAGCTTATAGCGCTATATGTTCCCTCAGGGATGTTATTATGCACTTAGCGTGCTTACAACCGATATTCGGTATTTTGTTGTAATGAGCAATTTAGCTCGATGTGCATCTCTTTAGGTGAGTGTTATGTTATTTGGATCGGGTGGCGTGCTGCAATAATGTGATGTTGAATTCAATTTTCATACTTCATCTTATGTGTTTTTGTTTCCCATTTCCTGAGGAAAGTTCATAATAGTTGCGCAAGTCGAGTAGTTCCTTATAGAGTTCGTTTCCCTTTGAATCGTGTTCGAATTGGTAGCCTATTGGCACATTGTGGTATCATATGAGACTTTTGATTATGTTCTCGGTGGCTTATTTCCTAAATAGTTCGTACTGGATGAGACGAGATCATTGGATTTAGGATCAGTGCAATCTGACTATATGAAGTATATTATGGAGCTAAGACCATTATTTGATTCAGAATGGGATGATGGTTCTTGTCAGGAGTATAGACCTAATGATTTATTGATTCGGCAGTCGATTATGAATTTCTACACATCTTATCCGTCATGGCGGTATTGTAAGAATTAGAGTAAGGCCTATGTAGGTCATGAGGTACAATGAGGGCATCGAATTCGTGGAATTTTGATTAATTTGATCAGAGAATGTTATTGTGGTCCTGTGAGCAAAGTGGTGCAAGTTGTGAATTCAGCTAAGGTATGCAGTCGTGTATGGGGCTGCGTGTAGTTATTGATATGGTGAGCGTGTGAGGAAAATAGGTCGGGCATAGAATTTTGGATGTTGGAATTAGGCCCTAAGGCTTATCTACTTGAATAAAAGGAAATATCTTCAGAATTGATCCAGCTAATGTGCTCAACTGAGTTGTGGTAGCACGGGACGGTGCATGAGGGGTTAAACATTGATTTCAGACTACTTCAGTTTTCTTCTCAGCACGTTCGAGGTCGAACGTATGTTTAAGTGGGAGAGAATGTAATGATCCGATCGGTCGTTTTGAGCCCTAACGCGTCGTTAAGCAATTTGAGGCCACGAGCAGCTTCATTTTAGGTGTTATGATTTGTACGCGTGGTCGGAATTGAATTTCGAGAAGTTCGGAGTTGATTTGGGAAGAGAATTCTCATTTCGGAAGCTTAAAGTTGAACGAATTAACTAGGATGATATTTTTAAGTAAACGATCTCAGAATCGGGGATCTGAAGGTTCCAGTAGGTTCGTATGATGATTTCGGACTTGTGCGTATGCCCGGTTCAGGTTTTGGATAACCCGGGAGCATTTTGGCACCTATTGTGAAAGTTAGCATTTTAAAAGACATTTCATAAGTTTGGCTTGAAGTGTATTTCAGTGTTATCGATATCCGTTTGGGATTTCGTGTATATGAATAGATCTGTATGGTGATTCTGGAGTTGGGAGCGCTATCTGAAGTGAATTCGGAGGTCCGTAGGTCATTTTGGAGTCATTTGGCTAAAGATAGAATTTGAAGGTTTTTAAGAAGTTTGACCGGAAGTGGAATTTTTTATATCGGGGTGGGAATCCGATTCCAGAAGTTGGAGTAGGTCCATGATGTCGAATATGACTTACGTGCAAAATTTGAAGTCAATCGGACGTGATTTGATAGGTTTAAACATCAAAAATAGAAGTTTGAAATTCTAAAGTTCATAAAGCTTGGATTGGAGGTTGATTCATGATTTAACCATTGTTTGATATGATTTGAGACCTCGAGCAAGTCCATAATGTATTTTGGGACTGGTTGATATGATTGGTTGGGGTCCCGGGGGCCTCGGGTGGATTCCGGGTGGTTACAGATCGAAATTGGAATTTTGGTAAAGGCCTGAATAGTTGTTGCTTCTATCATAACTACATCTGCAGTTTTTGGACCGCAAATGCGGCGCTTCACTTGCAGATGTGGCCAAGGAGGCCAGGCCAGGAACCGCAGATGCGATCCAGCCTTCCCTCCCCTTTTCCGCAGATGCGGTTAAATCCTCGCATATGTGGGACCGCAGATGCGAAAATTGGTGGGTAGTGAGGTTCATTTAATACGAGTTCAAGACCATTTTCTTCATATAAACACTTTTTCATTGGCGATTTTGGGAGCTTTGGAGAGAAGACTTCCACTTAGCATTGTGAGGTAAGTTTATTCCACCCTTCCTTTGTTTAATATTTGTATATTTGGTAGATTAAACACTAGAAATTAGGTAAAATCAAGGGGTTAGAGCAAAACCTAGGGTTTTAATAAAACTTGGATTTAACCACGAAATTTGTTATGGAATTAATTAGAAATCATATATTATTGATCCTTAGGTTGTAGAGAACAACTTCCTTTGAAAAAATTCGAAATCCGGGAACGTGAGCCTGGGTTCGAATTTTAGGAAAACTTGTGTTAAGGGTTGGAAAATTTCTTAAATAGTTAGAATACGATCTTGTTAGTCTATATTGACTAGTTCCTTCCTTGAATTAACTAGTTTGGGATCGTTCGGCTTCGAATTGAGGATTGGGGCTCGCTATTGGCATTGGAAATATACTTTGGAGCGAGGTGAGTCTCCTTTCTAACCTTGTAAGAGAGAATTGTCTCCATAAGTGAGTTAATTGATTATGTGCTCCTATTTCTGGGGGGCTACATATGCACGAGGTGACGAGAGTCCGTGCGTAGCTACTATTATGTTGTTGTCCAGGTAGTCTAGGACCAAAAAACATGCCGTACTTGGATTATTTGTAAACTTATTAACAACTAGGATTGCTTAAATCACATCGAATTGGTAAATGAATTTCTAAACAGATGAAACTTCAATTTTTTTAAATGGTTAAAAGAGGATTTATTTTTATTGGACAATTACTCTGTGTGGACGTCTTGATTGACTGTCTGTGTGTTTATTTTTGGAGTGGGCCGAACGGCTTGGTAGATTAAATAGATGCATCTATGGTTCGCGTCGTTCGACCCTCGACAGTGCACAGTTTATTTTCTGCTGGAGCGGGCCGTACGCATCGGTATGATTTGCGCATGCTTGTATTGCTGCCTTGAACTTATTAAAGTTGTTACTGCCTCTTCCTGGCTTGAGAATATTTGGATAAATAATAAAAAGGAATTTTGAAAATTTCCTATAAAAGAAATAATTATTTACTTGTTTTCTTCTATTGGATTAGAATCATGTTTATAGAAATCCACAATTTCATGTATTATTCACATCACATTATTGGACTCTTAGTAAGTGTCGAAGTTGACCTCTCGTCTCTATTTCTTCGAGATTAGACGGGATACTTACTGAGTACACGTTGCTTTTGTACTCATACTATACTTCTGTGCATTTTTGTTGCACATGCTCATGTGTTATTAGTGGCCTACTAAGCGTAGCAGCACGGACGATGCTGAGACTAGGTGAGTTGCATTATTCGAGGCGGCCAGCAACTAGTATAGTCCCTTCCAGTATATTGTATTTACTTTCTGTCTACTGTATTACTGACGGATGTTGTATTTTATTTCATTCTTAATAAATGCTCATGCACTTGTGACACCGGATTCTGGGATGGTTTTGAAATATTTTGTATTAATTGCTTATTATTTAATTTGAATTGAAGCGGTTATCTCTTTTTATTCATAAAAATTGAAGGAAAATCCTAGTTTTCAAGATTGTTAAAATGAGAACTTCATCAAGTAATTTGGTTGGCTTGCCTGGCAGCAGTGTCCAGCACTACCACAACTCTTAGTGGATTTTGGGTCGTGACACAATGTGCTTAACAACTACATACAAAGACAGTGGGGTAAACATGACATCAAAAAGGTGTCAATGCTAAAAAAATGGGATAGTTTTGGTGAGGTTTGACAATGTAATTGGGAAAAATGAGGTGTTGCAGAGAGGGATCTATCATTTTGAAAACAAGTCGTTCATTGTCAAGGAATGACATAAGGACATGGAGTTTACCAGGGAAGAACTCTATATTGTTCCAATTTGGGTGAAACTACCTGGATTGGATTTCAAGTATTGGGGTCCTAAAGGGCTTAGAAAGATAGGAAGCATTATAGGTAAGCCTCTTATGGTGGACAAGAATACAGAGAATAAAATAGGTCTCAATTTTACAAGACTTCTTATAAAGGTAGATGTGGATTCTCCCCTGCCAGACAAGGTGCAATTCAGGAATGAAAGAGTGTACTCATTGAACAAAGAATCCAATATGACTGGAAGCAGTACTATGTAAGAACTGTCACAAATATGGTCACTCAGAGAAAAATTGTAGGAGGAAGGAGCAAACAGCCCCTCCAAAGCAACAAACTGTTGTTCCAGAAGTAAAAGACACAAACAAAGAATAGGGAGACCAACCAAGTAGTAACGATATCAATAGTTGAAATGACAAAGCCAGTAGCGAAGAATGAGTCAGTAAAAACTATAGGAGGAAAGATGAATACAAAATGATGGGTGACACCTCAAAATACAAGGAAGTCTCCTAAGGAACAAATACAACATTCATCAGCAGGACACAACACTTTCAATGTGCTAAGTAAAGCAGTACAAATAGACAATTGCAGAGCAGACAAGTGTCAAATGGAGGAGGCATTGTCCTATCTCCAAAAGGTCATGGATAGCATTCTAAAATGGAATGACAGGGGCTTAAATGCTCCTAACAAACAAAGAGAGGCAAAACTCCTTTGTACTAATGAAAATATAGGTATAGTAAACTTGCTAGAGACTAATGTGAAGGCTGGAAATATGGAGAAAGTAATAAATAATATACTAGGAGGATGGAATTACATTACAAATCTAGAGTACCATTATAATGGTCGAGTGGTTATAGCATGGAGACCTGATTACTATCAAGTCAGATACATAAGTGGAACTGTCCAAAGCATAACATGTTTAGTTACAAGATGCTATTTTTCAGAAGGAGTTTTATATGACAGTTGTGTACTCTTTTAATATAAGAAGTTTATTAAAACACTTAGAAATTATGAGTGGAGGAATTAAGCAACCATGGCTGGTAACAGGGGCTTTCAACTCTGTCCTGCAAGCAGATGATAGAATGAGAGGACTTCCTATTACGATGGGTGAAGTGGTGGATTTCCAAGATTGTATTGATGCTTGTGAACTCATGGAGTTACCATGTATAGGATGTAGATGCACATGGAATGACAAATATAGAGATAATTGAGCTTTCTCAAAACTTGATTGGGCATTTTTCAATAGAGAGTGGCTGGATAACATGCTAGTGGTTCAAGCTATTTTTCTAGTGGAGGGAATCGGTGATCATTGGCCACTTAGAATAAAAAAAGATACAGGAGGTTTGAAGAGGAATAGAGCTTTTAAATTCTGCAATGTGTGGGCATTACAACCTCAGTTTAAAGAGATTGTAACAGGGATGGCAGCAACAAGTTGTAGGGTGCAGTATATTCCAAGTAGTAAAGAAACTGAAGTTACTAAAGAAGGCTCTTAAGAAGCTCAATCAACAACACTTCAAGAATATCTTAATAGAGACTGAGGAAGAAAGGGCAGCTTTAAACCAAGCCTGGAATAGATTACATTCTGACCCCTTTAATAAAGCTTTACAAGAGCAGGAGACAACTATGTATAAAAAATTCAGGAATTTCTCTTATCTAGCAGAAATGTTTCTACTACAAAGAAGCAAGGCAAGATAGATCAAGCTAGTAGATGACAACACTAGGTATTTCTACTCAGTGATGAGACATAAAAGATTGCAACAAGCCATCACGCAGATCAATAATCAAAATAGGGAACTAGCAACAGATAGTGTAAGCATAGCAAATATTCTTGTAGATTACTATGAAACTATGCTAGGAAGGAAAGAAAGAAGAAAAGCAAAAGCTTTTCAAAGCTTCCTGAAGAATGGCACTACACTGAATGCTATACAGCAGATGGAACTAATACAAACATTCACAGCCAAGGAGGTGAAATAGGCTATGTTCAGTATAGATGTGAACAAAAGTTCAGTGCCCGATGGTTATGGTAGTGGTTTCTATAGGGAAGTTTGAAGTATAATTGGCAAAGATGTTACAACAACTATTTTGGAATTCATAGAGAATGGCAGATTGCTAAGACAAGTCAACTCAACAGTTATATCTTTGATCCCCAAAGTTCCAGTCCCAGAGTATGCGAGTCAATTTTTTCAACCAATTTCATGCTGCAGTGTCATATACAAATGCATTTTCAAGATGATGTGCAAGAGGCTCAATAAAGCTGTATCAATACTAGTAGCTGAAAATCAGGATACTTTTGTTAAAGGTAGATCATTGATTCATAATGTCCTAATCTGCCATGTCTTACTGAGACACTATAATAGGAAAACATCTCATAGGTGCCTTATGAAAATTGACATGAGGAACGCTTTTATGATATGATCAATGGGATTTCATAGAGGAAGCACCGAAAGGATTTGGATTTCAAGATTAATTCACTAAACTGGTGATGACTTTATGTTACTACAACCTAGTTTTCTATCAGAATTAATGGGGAAAACCGTGGCCATTTTGAAGGCAGGAGGGGACTTAGGCAAGTGGATCCTATCTCACCTATCCTATTTGTTCTAGTAATGGAATATCTTTCAAGGTTACTTAGTAAGATGAGTGATCTCCTTTACATTAGATGTCACCCCATGTGCAAGAAAACAAAGTTAACTCATTTAGTTTTGCATATGACCTGATGATATTTTGTAAAGGAAATCTGAAATCCATAACTAGAGTGATGGGGGCCTTACAATATTTCAGTGATGTTACAGGGTTAGAGGCAAACCTAGATAAATCTAGCATGTTTGTAGCAGGGGTAGATGAAGTAACAAGACAAAATATGCTGAAGATAATTGGGTTCACTTTAGGGAATTTTCCTATAAGGTATGTAGGCCTTCCACTTACATCAAAGAAGTGGAATAAGATGGATTGCAAGCAATTAGTTGATAAGATCACAAATAAAATCACTACTTATACAAGGCAATTGTTATATGCTGGGAGATTGCAAATAATTAGGGTAGATATGATCTCTATATATAACTTCTGAAGTACAGTGTTTATTCTGCCTCAAAGTGTGGTAAAGCTTGTTGATAAGAAATGCAGAGATTTCCTATGGGGTGCAGCTAAAGACAAAAGAAAGGTTAACCTAGTAGCATGGGAAAGGGTATGTATTCCTAAGCAATATGGAGGCTTAAACATCAAAAGTTGCTATAAATGGAACATTTCTGCAGTAGTTAAACTTCTATGGCAATTAGCTAGGAAAAAAGATATTACATGGGTCAAATGGGTTAACAATACATACATACATACATACATAAAAGACAAGGAAAGTATACGGGAACACCAACCACCAGCAGATTGCAGCTGGTATTTGAAGAAATTGAACTCTCTCAAAGTTCAAATGGCAAGATGGTATCAAGGAGACAACTACATGCTGACCAAACAGGAGAATAATCCATGTCCAAGAGCTATCAACATATGCTGGGGCCTATATCTAAAACAAGGGAAGTTAAGCTAATATAGGGCAAAGTAATGCTTCCTAAACAGAGATTTATAGTATGGATGTCATGTCAAAACAAATTGCTAACCAAGGAGAGGATGCAGAGATTGCAGTTTCAAGTAGATGATCACCACTGTTGCGTATGTGACCAGACTCAGGTGGAGACACAGACTTACCTCTTTGGACAATGCAAATGGATAATAATCCTAAGGGATAAGTTGAGTACCTGGATGGATATCAAAATTCACAACAGTGAATCTAGTAGGAGATCAATGTATCCAAAGGAGGAGATGGAGCCAAGTCCAGAAAGAAATAGTTGATATTGTATGGGGTGCCATGTTGTATTACACCTGGCAAGCAAGGAACTGAAAAATATTTAAGAAAGTAAATGTTAGCATAAACCTTGTAAATGATCAAATTAGGAAGAGATTGTAGACAGATTGGAGATAGTGTATAAGGGTAAAAGAGATAGAAAAAGTAAGGTGTTGATTCAGAGACTATGTAAATAGATGTGCTGATATGCTTGGAGATCTAGAGTCTGGATGCATTCAGACACTAGAGGCTTGTAGGATGTAAAAACTGTGTTTGGTTGTTATGGTAATATTCACATTTGTTACAAAAAAAAAAAGAATAAAAAGGGAGGACTTCTAAATAAGAAGACTCTCTCTCTAGAAAATATACAAACATATCTCTCTAAAGAGATTAGATTATCTGTTATCCCATTCCCTTCATCAGATCCAAAAAGGGTCCTAAGATTCTTGTATTTGTCTATCATTCATTTTTATCAAGTGGAAGAGGATCCGACTCACTCAAGATTGGGTGAATCTTTTCCTTTATTTATATTTTATTGCCATTTAATGTTACTTTATGCACTTTTTTTCATACTATTAAATCTGGCCACAATCACTGCCAATATTTATACTCAACTATATTTTTTCATTCATGTTATTCTTCTTAGATCTAGAATTAGTTATTCTTAACTAGAATTTGCCCTCTATCTTCTTAATTAATTAGTTTAACAACAATGTCTCATACTTTTTTGGTGAAACAACTTCACCATGGCTCCTAACTGGTGGAAACTAAATTATTGTTCGGTATTGTTAAAACTTGATCATATGGACCGTCGAAACTTTTGCTAAAAGCCTTGTTTGAATGTGTTCATTTACCTTTTCCTCCCAAATTTTGTATTTTTGGTTAAAAGGAAAAATCTTTCTTTATTCTTATGAGTTAAAATGGATTTATGTTAACATTTGACCTTTCATGGTATGATATGATAGAGTTTTATAGTTAATTTTTCAAGGTCATACCATGACCTTTCAAGGTCATACTGTATGACCAAAAAGTATTAAATTAATTAATGATAAGATAGAAAATGAATTCTAGTTAAATATAATTAGATCTAGCTAAAGAGCTTGGATAGATCCGTAGAGTCCGACCACTTTTAAGAATAACAATAACAGGTACGTATTCAACGTTTATCAATAAATATTGTAATAAGAACATGCAGTAAATGTAGACAATGACATTAAATGTAGTAAATAGTAATTTATCATCCAAATGTTAGAGGGTTTAGGTGAATCTCCTTCCCGATAGCAACTGTAATTAAAATAAATATAGATGGATAAGGAATCTTCGGATCTTGAGATAATCAAAGCTTAATAACTACTCATAAATTTTCATTTGGGTATAAAAGAAATATTTACAAACGATGAAGAATATTTACAAATACGTGTCTGTTTCACAAATTTCAGGTTGATGATTTCATCTTTTAGATCTATTAAAAACGACATAATAATACAACCTTGTTTCACCGAAATAACATTTCAAAACAACATTTGCACCTAATGTCTATATAAGCATCTTTGCAATGCTTACTATCCAATTGTGCAGAAGTACAGTGTACCCAATTACTAAGCCTTCAAAATCCACATGTTGCTTTTGTCATTCTAGTTAGTACTAGTTATTACTATATTACCAAAAATAATAATAACCACGATTTAGTAATTGCATTAAAAATTCAGTCCCCTTCACCACATTTAGTGGATAGTGCGTTTATAGTCAATTGATATATTGCTAACAGATATACAGAAAAGCAAAAGTTCGATACTAAGTTAATATTTTCAACAAAAATAAAGAAGCTCTTAGCTTAAAAAAATAACATTAACAACCAACAATCTCAAATACATTGAGATTGACTATAAAATCTGTAGTGACCATATTTTTTCATTTAACTCATGCCGTCATACCAAATAAATTGACATGTTGTAGATAGTCCGAAACTCACCCAAGCTCCCTCGGATCCCATCTAAACATTCCAACAAGTCCATAATATATTACATGTACCAATTCAATGTCTCAAAACACCTAAAAAACATACATCTAATAGAGGGCCAAAGCACATATTGAACAAAGTAAAGCTCTTACCTAGTATAACTCATCCGTTAATTCTTCAACATTAGTCTGTTCGGACCTTCACTGAGTTTCACCCAAGATTCATTCTGGTCATAGATAGATCATGAAGAGCCGCTTTCGCTACGACTCCGATGAATTTCCTTATTCAAGACGCTCTCAATGTGGCAAATTAGAAAGTGAAAATTTCAATTTAAATGTTGAAATCTTGTTTATTTGTTTCAATATATATTCAATTTAAATGACACAAGGTATCAGCACTTTAAAATAACACCATTAATTAACCCAATTTCTCTAAATGGCTAAAAAAAATCTCTGAACGCCGTTCTATACACCCACCGAAGCAAAGACTGGTAATGTCATCAACGGTTCTGGTTTAGTTGATGAATATTTTCGTTTTTTATTAGAGAGTCCATGTAAACTAGTATGTACCGACGGTGCAACGAATCAACCCTGAGGCTCAAAAAATACATATCCTCCTTTTCGAAGACGACGATCTGAGTGTAGTTGCAAGTAGTTCAGCTCTCAAATAATGGAGGAGAAACGGAAGGACGCCGGAACTCCACCACCGGCGGCTAACGACACGCCCACGAAAGCGGCTGATGTCCCGTCAGCCGAGGCACCTACGTCTCGTCGGAGAGGCGGCGGCCAGAAACGAAAAGCAAGCGCCATTGGAAGCGGCGGCGCCGGTTCGACTCCTCCGTCAACTTCGTCGAAGCGTCAGGCGCGTGAGAAGCAGTCATCAGTACCTTTTCCACCGATCCCGATCCACAACGGTCCGCTCACGAGAGCTGCTCGGCAGCAGCCAAACAACGCCCCCGCCCCCGCCGCAGCTTCTTCCCCGTCTGGTTCTGGGGTCAAGAGTGAACCGGAGGTGCTGCCAACGGCTGTGGCCGGCGGAGAAGAGGCGTTGAAGGTTGAGCGAGAGTTAAATGAAGCTAAGGAGGATTTGGAGGCATTAGAGGCTGAAATTGAAGCTGAAATTGAGGCAATTAGATCCCGAGATCCTAATGCTCACGTTGTTCCGACTCATGCCGGTGAGTTATAAGTAGCCTTTTATAAATTTGGAAGTTGAGGAATTGAACATGTTTATTGATAGGGTAAGCTGAAGATCTGGTTGAAACTAGAAATTGAATTTATGAGGTTAAAGTTTATATCTTTGAGATAGATTTAGTTTTACTTTACAAATAAAGAGAGTTTTTTACATTTACAGTTTCATAGTAAACACTCTTCCATCTCATTTTTGACTTATACACTTTATTAGTAATAGTAGAAGAAAATATTAAAGTAATGGTTGAAAGTTAGTTTGGCATTGAAAATTTCATATCATAGTTTAGAATTTGAACAATCAATGAATTTTATTTCTTGACAATTGCCGGAGTTGTATAGAAATTTAATGGTATCAACTAGTTAGGCATTCCAAAAAGGAAAGAGTTCTTCAAAAGTTTAAACTGGAAATTGCTCTCTCATCTTTCTAATCTATAGTCTGTTACTAAATTTTAAAAGCATTAGGGATCTTCCGTATATTTTATGAATTTTATTTCTTGAGAATTGCCGGAGTTGTATAGAAATGGAATGGTGTCAACAATTTAGGCATTCCAAAAAGGAAAGAGTTTTTCAAAAGTTTAAACTGGAAATTGCTCTCTAATCTTTCTAATCTGTCTGTTACTAAATTTTAAAAGCATTAGGGATCTTCCGTATATTTTATGACATTTTCAAAGTTTTTAGGTTGGTTTTCTTGGACAAAGGTTCATCCTCTGGAGAAGCGAACAATGCCATCGTTCTTCAGTGGGAAGTCAGAAAGTAGGACTTCAGAAATATACATGGAGATACGGAATTGGATCATGAAAAAGTATCACGCTGACCCCAACATTCAAATTGAGTTGAGTGATTTGTCTGAGCTCTCATCAGGAGATTTGGATGGAAAGCAGGAAGTCATGGAGTTTTTGGATTACTGGGGTTTAATTAATTACCACCCGTTCCCACAAACTAATTCAGATATGAGAGTTGTTATTGATGCAGACGAGTCAGCAAAGACAGATTCTTTGGTTGATAAGTTGTTTCGATTTGAATCAGGTAAAACATGGACCGCGGTTCTTCCGAGGTCTAGTGTAGCTACTCCTATGTCTTCTGGGTTCTTTCCAGAGTCAGCTATTGCTGAAGAACTGATGAAGTCTGAAGGGCCAGCTGTTGAGTACCATTGTAACTCTTGTTCAGCGGACTGCTCAAGAAAGCGGTATCATTGTCAAAAACAGGTATTTTTGCTCAATGCCAATGTCCTTTTTCCTTTTAGGGCTAATGAGATAAGACATTGATATCAGAAATGATGCAGCTTGTCCTTGTTCTAATATCCTTAGGTTGTATGGTTCATAATTTCTTGTTCAATTACATATTAAAACACCATCGTCGCTTCTGAAGTATATTTGTCAAAACTTGAGTACTTACTTAAATGCCTGACTGTCTTCTTGTGTTTGTTGTTTTACTACACAGGCAGATTTTGACTTGTGTAGTGAATGCTTCAACAACGGGAAGTTTGGATCTGGGATGTTCCCTTCAGATTTCATTCTTATGGAGCCTGCTGAGGCTGGCGGTGCAAGTGGTGGGAAGTGGACAGATCAGGAGACTCTTCTTCTCCTTGAGGCGTTAGAGCTTTATAAGGAAAACTGGAATGAGATTGCTGAGCATGTGGCTACAAAGACCAAAGCTCAGTGTATTCTGCACTTTATTGAAATGCCAATAGAGGATATATTCCTGGATACTGATGTTGAAAGTAACAAGAGTGTTAAAGAAAAAGAAGACACAGTTTTGTCTAAAGATGATACATCAGCCAGTATTGATGCCCCAGAAACCAAAGAGAGTAAGGATGATGGAAATGACAATCAGCTTTCCTCCACAGTGGAAACTTCAAAGCCAGAGAATGTGAATGAGTTAATTCCTCGGGGGGAAGTTGGTGAGAACTGTGCACTCAACGCGCTGAGGGATGCATTTACAGCTGTTGGTTCTTATCCTCCACTTGGAGAACGTGTTTCATTTGCTGAAGCTGGAAATCCTGTTATGGCAGTGGTATGCTGGTTTCTTTTCCTTTTGATAGGCTCAACCATAATTGTGATGCAACTGAGTGCTCAAGGCACTCCATTGAAAGCTAGAAATCTTTACATGTCTCCCAGAATAATGAAATCAAATTGTTTGTGTTATTTACTTGATCGAGGTCAAATCTTTCTGGCGGTTGAAGTCTTTCCTCACCATTTTTACAGTCTGAGACCTTGTTTTGAGAAGGATAGGGTTTGATTTTAGCACTGCGTGTCAATGAGATGTTTTAATCCCGTTCAAAGGAGGCAGTCATTAAAAGTATAATCCAGTTGGTTGTCTGTTCTGCTGTTAAACCTCTGATTATTATTAAAATATGGATGAACACAATGAACTTACTGATCAATCCATTTTTTCCTTGTGATATTGCTGTTTGCCCTTGAAAAGTAGAGGGTAGAGGGGGAGTTGAAACCGGGAAAACCAAAGTGATTACTGGAATAAATGTTTGCTGTATAATTCTAAAAAAATGTTTTGGTTGCCTTCATTATGATGCTTTCCTTCTCTAGGCAGCGTTCCTGGTGAAACTGGTAGAAGCTAACAGGGTTACTGCCTCAGTACGCAGCTCTTTGAAATTCATTTCTGGCAATCCATCTGGTGAGCAGCTAGCCTTAAGGCACTGTTTTGTTTTGGAAGATCCACCAGAGGGGAAGACATCACCTGATTCAGATAGGTTTGTGTTCCTCCCTTTAGCTTTAGTTAACAGGTATGGAATTGAGTTGGAGTCTAATTGCAAATTTAGTTATGCAGACCTGCTAATGGATCAGTTGATCCAGAAGATAAGAAAGATGAGGATGAGAATGTTGAAATGCAGAAAGAAGAAAAATTGACATCAGTTATCGATGAGAATGGCTTGTCAATTGCACCAAACAAAGAGACCAAAGCTGAAGTGAACATTGACAAAAAGTGTGAAGAGCAGGATGGTAAAAACCATGAAGACAAAAATGAAAAGGAACTTGGAGTAGCGACGCATTTGGTCTCTGCGAGTGACGAAAATCCAGAGAAATCTGATACTTCAAAGCAATCCAGTCAAATTCCTACTGACAAAGATGGGGAACCTGCATCACATAAAGGGCCAGATGATGCAGGGTTGGCAGTGGGAAAGGCACCAAGTACCACAGCAGAATCAGATGATCTAACGTCTAGACTAGAGCTCCCACCCGGATTTGAAAAGGAGTCAGTTGATGGAGCTTTAACAGCCATGCCTTCTGACTCTCCAGATACTCCTAAAGACGAGGACATGATGCCTGTTGTGCAAACAAAGGAGCCTGAGCAATCCGCTATATCGAACACTGTAGCTGAAAATGATGAAAATACAGGTCCAAGTTCTCAATTTGGTGTTATGTTTTATGCATGGATTAAGTTCTGCTATCATGTTGCCCTAGGGTTTGGCTCAATGCCAAAGGTAGTACAATGGGATGTGTTATTGGTGCATGTAACAAGTTAAAATCCTAGCTGGTGAACCAAGTTAGGTACTTAAATGGAGAAGGATAGAGAGGTGGGCCTATCATCCACCGAGTTTCAAAGCTGGAAACAGACAGCTAATTAAAAAATGAAGTGGAAAATATTCTAATCATGGAGTGCAAGCACAAGTGGATATGATTCGTCAACATAAAGCTCTATGGCATCCATTAATTATAAAAAATAAAATAAAAATACATGACATGCATTTACGAGGAAATTGTCAAGCTATTGATTTTATGAAATAATCTTTCAACTAAGAGAATCACGGAGGATCTTTTGAGTCTTCGGCCAGTACTCGAGTTTGCAATTGGTAACATGACAGTGCTTTAGTTCTCATCACCAAACTCAGATCTTCAAATTAAACTGACACTGAAGTTTATTCCAGCACCCTGTATCTTTACTATTTCACTACACAATGTATTAGTCTCCTCTAATTCCTCTTATCTCCCACCTCTCCGAACTCTCATATTCCCCTCTGTCATTCATTATGCCCTGCAACTCCCTCTCCCAACAAATAACCCGCAGAAAGTTGTAAGGATGATTGCTGCCTTATTTTGGGTGCTTTAAATTGAATCCCTCAGATACTGTCTTGGTCTCATGTTAAGTGTCATACTCTCTCTCGATTTATTTATACTCTTTCATTTAGGGATGTTCAAAAGTGTTTTGACACCATGCCATTAATACCATGGTTTAATAATAACTTTAAGAATTCATTGCCATTTACTTTGATATAGTACTTTTTTTAATCCAACTAGCTTTACCTTTAATATTTACCACCATTACAATTACCATAATACTCGATTTTAATTATCATCTTCAGCTTCATACTCAAGCAAAAAGTGACATATACAATGATACATTTCCTGGGCTACCATCATATTATATGAAATGGAGAGTGTACACACGCATAGTCCCCTCTTGTAAGGTGGGAATCATTGATGAGAATCCACAGATAGAGGTAGATAGAGAGAAAAGAGATAAGTTGACCTTGAAATGAAAAGAGGTTGAACTAACACGGGAGGGGTGTGGAATTGGGATAGGAATTTCAGGAGTTTTTAT